>VYXG01005504.1:156222-301187 GCA_013397235.1 Lanius ludovicianus
CCCCCCCCGTTTCTAAAGCTCTTAAAACCACTAAGATCTCATGTATAGATAATACAGACTAAATAATATGACTCAGATCATCCAGATGCAGGCTCTGAACATTGTGAAAGAACCATGTGCCCGTATTATTTCACACAAAAGAATTTCCTGCTTAACCAGATTTTAAGGGTAGAGAATGGAATTATATATCAGAAATGTGGCAAAAATTCAAAGTTGGGGATGAAACATGGGGGCACTGATGTGAGGTGTCCCTTTGTGCTGACCTTTATTCCCCAAATCAGTTGTACAAAACATTCTGGCATCTGGTTTGTTGGCATTAGCTGCTATATTCAGTGGCAAACACCTACACAATAGATATGTAGAGCTGTATGTGCATCATTACAGATCTGTCTGAGCAAATGAGATATTCCATTTGTTTTCAGGGAAAGAAAATCCACTAAAATGAAAAAGTTTGCTAGCCTGAAACATTATACTTAGCTTTAATGGGAAAAAGAGCAAAGCAAACACCTTCCTCCTGTTTCTTTCATTATGGATTAATAGCAAACTACAAGACTTCATTTCCTCTGCAGTAAAATAACCTTAGTGAAACACACGACCAAAGAAATATTGACTAAGAAAGTGTGTTTCTGGTAGAAAGGCATATGCTCTTTCTACGCTGTCCTTACATTTCTTTATCTCCTTTCTACCTATGTTGAGATACTTCCATTTTAAAGATACTAATCAGAGAGAGAAAGAAAGAGAAGACAATTAATTATCTTATTAAAATTTCCAAAATATTATTTAGATTGTATTTTGTTTATTTATAGTATTTAGGGCATTTATATTTAAAAAATCATTTACTGTTTGTGAGAGAAATATCTCAGCCACCCACATGTGTTTCTGGCTTCAGGCTGATAAATTCAAAGACATTTCTGCCTGAACGCTTAGTTATTGTCTTCACTATCTGGCCTAACTCTACTTTCTTAAGGCTTGGAGAACTAGCAGATGTGACAAAGTTGTTTCATGCAAAGAGTTAAATATTCCTGCAGATACTAAAAGTTATAATGAAAAAAACTTTGCCTCAGTGAGATATTGAACCTGTGTTTTTATGAAGATCAAAACAAAAGCCTTTATGTATTACACATCAAGTGCTTTAATATTGCTAAAGGTACTTGCAGTTTTAGTCTTGCATCCCACACAACCTGAAGCTTTGGTGGCAGAGTTTAGGCAATGTATTATAAAACTCATTGCCTTGCACTGGTACATTTTGAAGCACTGTCATTTCATTTTCACTCAGAAGGTGTTTGTTGAATGGGGTTTTTTGTTTTTGTTTTTGTTTTGTTTTTGTTTTTGTTTTTTTGGGTTTAGTTTTTTTTTTTCACACTGTCTCCCACAAGATCTTCATAGGCATGCTCAGGAAGCATGGATTGCATCAGTGGAGAGATGGATTTGGGACTGGCTGAACAGTGGATCCCAGAGGGCTACAACCAGTAGCACAGGGTCTAGCTGAAGGCCTGTCACTAGTGGTGTCCCCCAGGGTTCTATACCAGGTCCAGTATTGTTTAATTTATCCATCAATTACTTGGATGAAGGCACAGATGCCTCCTCAGCAAGTTCTCTGATGACACAAACCTATGAGCAGTGGCTGATACCCCAGAGAGCTGTGCAGCCCTTCAGAGGGACCTCAACAGGCTGCAGACATGGGCAGAGGAGAACCATCTGAAATTCAGCAAAGGCAAATGCAGGGTCCTGCACATGGGGAAGAACAACCCCCTGCACCAGTACTGGTTGGGGACCTGGTGGAGCTCTATGGACAAGGACTTAGGGGCTGATGGACAACAAGCTGTCCATGAGCCAGCAGTGTCCTTGAAGGACGATGATGTCCTGGGGTGCATTAGGAAGAACATTGCCAGAAGGATGAGGGAGGTGGTTCTGCCACTCTGCTCAGCCCTGTTGAGGCCACATCTGGAGTGCTGTGTCCAGTTCTGGGCTTCTCAGTACATGAGAGACATGGAGCTTCTGCAGCAGGTCTGGCGCAGGGCTATGATGATTATTAGGAGCTGGAACATCTCTCTTATGAGGACAGGCTGAGGGAGCTGGGCCTGTTCAGATTCAAGAAAAGATGACTGAGAGGGGACATCATCAACATCTATCAGTATCTGAAGGGAGGGAGTCAAGAGGTTGGAGCCAGAATCTTCTCAGTGGTGCCAAGCAATAGGACAGGAGGCAATGGGCAGAAAGTGATACATAGGAAGTTCTACCTGAATAAGAAAAAGAAGTTCTTTTCGTGTCAGTGACCATGCACGAGAACAGATTGTCTAGGGATGTTATGAATTCTCCCTCACTGTGGGGTGGCTGATGAGCCTACACTACCAAGGAACAAAGAAAGTCTGCTGGTGGGACAGTCCCTGGTATCAGAGAACCTCCCAAAGTTAAGGTGACCAGAAAAGCCTCCCCCAGGATAAATTGCTTTGGTATGCTAATATAGCCCATTTCTGCTTCCCTGGTTGGCTGTTGGCCCCGCCCCTTTGTTACCTTATGTGTCCCTGCCATAGAAGATTCTCCACTCCACGTTCCCTCCATTGGCTCTTGCCCCTCACCACTCCCCCAGAGTTTCCCTATTGGCCCCCTTACCCTAGTCCCACCTTTTTACTGCGCCCATGCCCTCAGATCATTGGTCTCTGATGCTCCCTCCATGCCCATACATAAACGTGCACCTTTCTTTTTTCTCTCTTTGTCCCTGGACTCCTTCATGGTGCAGCTGCAATGAACCTTTGTCCGTGGAACTCTACACGGAGACCCTTCCTGCCTCTTTGCTGCAGACCCATATTGCTGGAGCTATCTGTGTGTGTGTGTGTGTGTGTGTACACGTGTTTGAGCATGAGGTGGTCCTGCCGAGGGGCTTCGCTGAGGAGATGCATTTGGGAAGATCGCTCACGCTGTGGCACAGCAGCTGCTGCGCCAGCCTAGCGATACACTGGAGTTATTCAAGAACATTCTGGGCGCAATCTTGTGCAATGTGATCTGGGATGACCCTGACTGAGCAGAGATTGGATCATACGGCCCACTGTGGTCTGTCCAACCTGACCCGTTCTGTGATTCTGTGATTCTGTATTACATGATAGATAAAAAGTGAGTGTCGTGGTTTAACCCCAGCTATCAACCAAGCACAACAGAACCTCTTAGTCTTTCCCCCACCAGCGGAGTAGCAGAGAGAATTGAAAGACTAAAAGCTTGAGGGTTGAGAAAAATTCAGTAGGGAAAGCAAAAACCATGCACACAAGCAAAACAAAATAAGGAATTCATTTCAGGTAATTGCTTTATTCAGGAATTACTTCCCATGAGCAGACACATGTTCTGCCATCTCCCAGAGAGGAGGGCCCCATCATGTGTAAAGGTGAAGAAGGATGCACTCTCTAACTAAATGTAAATATTTTCCTCCTCTACAAATCAGAGAAACTTTTTCATATTTTAGATCTTGTGAAAGCATTTTAGTAACAAACTAAACACATTTCTATCATATTTCTGTGGGTTTTCTATAGGTTATAAATTTTAAAAAAGCTTCATACTAAAAGAAAAGGTAGAGAGAAAGAGAGGAGAGGTAGTGATGTCATTACATCACACTTTATTGCACTGTATTTCATTTGTGCAAAGGCCTATATTCTGAAGAGGGACAAAGCAGCGGTTTTAAAAACACCATTGCAATTTCCACTGGCAATTTTATCAAAAGTAATTTTTGCTGTAGTATATAACTCCTATGGATATAATGCTGAAGATTTTTCAGTTCCTTTATGTTTTTAAAATGTTCCTTATTCCAGGATTAAAAAGAAGTGCATAGGATGCAAAAAATAAATCTTGGATAGGTTTACTTGATCACTTAAAGACTTAGTATCTGACTGTTTATGTAAAGATATTCTGGCTAGAAAAATTTTGGATTTCTTTGCTCTGAAAGGGATTTTTTTGTGTTGTTCAAGATGTAAGGTTAGGTATTTTATCCATACTTCCCTCTGTTACTCACCTCAGAATCTTGCAAGAGGATCTATTGCAAATCTTAAAATGTTTTTCAGCCTAGTGACAAGATGGTTTTATGCTTGTGCTTTTTTAATATTTATTACATAAAGATATAGATATATAGATATAAATATGTATATTTTTTTTCCAGAAACATTTGATGGAATCAGAAGAGCTTTTATTTCACCGGAAGAACTGCATTTTGTGGAGTTGAAACAGGTGTTAGAGGAATGACCCTGTTCTATCTCATGGAGCATTATTATACAATTAAAACATTAATGCTCAAGACCTTTAGATTTTATAGTGTATTTCTAAACTTTATTTTCTTCATTGTTTTTCAGATATTGCGTAATAAGAACTTGGTCTGAGAAGAAATAAAGCACTTAAATCCTGATTAATTGTCCCTGTAGGCAGTTGCATATGAAATGAAGACAAGATGTTAAATGGCAAATACCTTTTTTTATTCAGCTTATTTATATTCAGAGAGCTTTCTTTTTTACCATTAAGCCTAAGAAGCCAAAGACTATATAAACTCTATTGGGGATCCTGCTTGAAGATAAGTGCATTCCTACAGTTACATAATTAAACCTTGAAGAGAGAAGAGCTTATGATTTACTCTGTAATCTATTGTATGTGACTCAGACTCTACTGCTAATTTTGACTCTCATTCTTGGGCACTTAATCCTCTGTCAGCATGAGTGCAAGAGTAGCCTAGGTAAGTAATATAGGACAATGTCAAATAGCAGGACTCTTAAAAAATCAGGTATTTTCTTGTACTGTGATCTTTTAACTCAGCATCCACAATGTTTCCTGTGTTCTTTTGTGTATCTACACCTCAGCTGTTCATGGCTTTTAAATAAGATAGTAAAATCTCAGATAATTGAAATATCCTTTTAATTATTGCAGGGAATTTTTTTTTGTAGCACTGGGATTGCTGCCTTGAGTGCAATAGGTAATCCAAGGTAACTAATTCTTCTGGTTTATGGCTTATGCTTTCTACCTCTACAAATCCAGAAATTGTTTTGTTAAGTACTAGCTTAGTACTAACAAATAAAAAAGAACCCTTGAAGCCAAATTACATTGATTACCTCACATCCTTAAAGGTTTGTCTCAGAGACAACCAGTTGTCAGTAGTGACCTAACAATTAATAAGGGCAAAAAATGAGAAGACATTGAGTTCTTAGTTGTTTTCCATTTATCAGTTTAGAGCTACAGTGAGATCCCTGAAGTGTCTCCTTAGATGATATGTCTGAGTACTCTGGAAACAGCTAACATTATTTTAAATTTGACCCCACCTACAGCTTGATGATTAAAACATTTTTCGTGCAAGAAAAGTACCTTTGAACCTTCTAAAGAAGTGCAATGAATTGAATCTGAGTGTCTCATACATACATAAAAAGAAGACAGCTCCATTAACACAATGCTTTCTAAAGTAATCTAGATATTCCATCAGGAATGCTTTCTGGTCTGTGTAGATTTTCAACATATCCCTGTATTTGGGGCTCATGTCAAGGCTTGGTAAATGGTCTGAGTGATAGTGCCTTAATTTCTGCACAAGTATTGGTTGCTATAGTTCCTTTCCAGAGGTTCTCGGTATACGTCTATATCACACAATGCTCTGCTATTTACATGTGTTGGTGCAAACTACCAGTAGGTTAAAGATAAAGTAGATACTGCAGATGTGGCATTAGTAATTCTTGGTGATCTGTGTGAGCTCTGAAAGAAATCAAATTCAGGCATCAAAGAAACAAATCTTCACCTTAATCACTTTCTGTCAAAATAATTAATTTTATTTATCATGGCATCCAACAGCTGCCATTATAAAATATCTGTGACAATTTTACTGATTAAGACATACCTGTATAATAAAGAAGCACAGCAAAGTTAATAAAAGGATAGGAGCACAAGTCTTGTGAGGAGTGGCTGAGGGAGCTTGGGTTGTTTAGCCTGGAGAAAAGGAGGCTCATGGGGACCTTGTTGCTCTACAACAATTAGACAGGAGGTTGTAGCAAAGTGAGGGTCAGTCACTTCTCCCAGGTACAAAGAGACAACACAAGAGAAAATGGGCTCAAGTTGTGTCAAGGAAGGTTTAGACTGGATATCAGGAAATAAGTTTTCACTGAAAGATTGTCAAGCATTGGAGCATTCCTGCTGAAGGAAATGATTGAGTCACCATTCCTGGAGGCATTAAGAAGATGTGTAAATGTGCCACCTGGGGACATGGTTTAGTGGTGGACTTGTCAGTGCTGGGTTAATTGTTGGATTTGATGATATTAAGGGTCTTTTGCAATCAAAATGGTTTTGTGATTCTGTAAAGACAAAATAGAAATGTCTGAAGAAAACATTAAAACAACATAAGACATTCTCTATCAAAATAAGGGAAGACATGAAGCAATCTCCTGATAGTGTTCACATTAGAGCGGCAACACTTGAAAGAACTTAATGCTTGCAAAACATAGAAGAGTAGTGAGAAATATTTGTGTTAAAGAATTGAATCAATATTGCAAATGGTCAGTCACAATTAAACAGTAAAAGAAATGTCAGTAATGCTTGGAGGAACCAACTAGTTCCTTTTCCAACCACGTGAAAAATACAAGTGTTGATCTATAGAAAGTGAAATCTTCCTACATCGTGGTAAAATTGTAATTTATCATGGGAGTTGTAAGTGGTACTTAATTCATTTTAAACTCTAGGATTTACATATATTTGAGTGGTTTATGTTTTATTCTAATTTATTCAAATAAAGGTGTTATATTTCAATGTGAGCATATGGATTTTTGTCAATCATGAAGACTTTATAATTAAACCAGGAATATTTTTTTATTGAATTGCTCTGACACTGTATCAGAAAGAATTTAACATACCTGAATGAATTTATTATCTTATTACTCTTTTTCCTTTGAGCTGCTTTACATAATTTGAAATGACTTGCTAAGAGAAAACAAACATCAAGTAATGGGTCAAATTATGTATGCTTTTTGAAATAAAATTTTCCCTTTTCCTTAATCAATGCAGAAATTGCTGGAGCAACTTTCAGAAACATACAATATTGCATGTTTAAATATTTTTGATGGAAAAAAAAAGAGACTTGAATATAAATATGTATTCCCAAAATTAATATACTATGACAGAAAACAGAAATAAAGAAACAGACAGTGAGTCAGAGTTTCAGCTACAAACCCCTATGGGTGATACCTAGAAATTTTGAACTACAAAATTCCCAATGAAAATTCAGAAAGATGGAACAGACCAGGTGGGAGCAGATTTCCTAATTCTTACTTAAAGAAACTGCTGAATTTCAACTTAGATTTATGCCTAATTTGAGGATCCATATTGTACTATTGTGTGAGATTTGTAAAACTTGCCTTAACCTCTTTACTGAGAAGTATTTCAGGCAGCACTAATAAATAAATAAAAATATGTAAATATATAAATATGTTTCTCTCTTATAGAAGAGTGCTTAATTCTAACATCATTTTGTGTGTTCTAATTAATAAGTTTTTACAGGCTACAATGAGGATGCAGGGAGAGGAATAAATAAAGGGAGCTGGTGGAAATGAGGTCTGTATTTAAAGAAAAAAGGCTAATTTGCTTACATTTTGAGAGGTTTCTAGAAGACATACAGATAACTAAAATTGAAGGGTTTAAGATTAGTTAGCTTAAGTGGCTTGAAGATAGTTCTAGCTTCTGCTAATCCCTTTTATTTTCACGTCTGAGTCTCCTGAAGGGGTTTAAGGAGAGCCTGTGTATCCACTGGGATATGTAGATTGCAACACCCAGCTGGGGCTGTTTTCATGTCCCTGCTGCCCAAATTTCACTATCTTTCAGTATGATCCATTTACAGGAAGGCTTCTTGTCTGTATAGGGTGTTGTGTAATATATATATATATATATATATATATATATATCNATACAGTTTATACCAGTATCCACTTGTCTAAAACCACTATAGGAGAAAATACGTGCTACAAAAAAAAAAAAACCAAAAAATGTTAAAAAGTTAGGAGTCCAAAGATGTAAAATTATTGCCATCAGATCCAATATCTTCACAAAAAGGTTATAAATGAAAATGAAATTAGGAGATACAAAACCATAAATTTAAATAAAACTTCTTCAGTGTAATCTCCTTCCAATTCACATCTTAGTGTTGTTGTTCAGGAACAGTTAAAAAATTCTTTTAATGTCAAATATGAATGGCAACATAGCTAGGAACTCAGATAAATATGTTGTGTGGCAGTCAAATCCCAGTGCAAAAGAAAGACTTTTATAAACTGACATATTTCATATACTAGTCCTTAATGAATGACAATTTCTGGTTCCATTCAATTTTGTTTTCTTCCCGTAATATATATATTTGCACTTTTTATTTTCAGTCTAGTTCGGTTCATCTTTTCCTCCAAGACTGCAGTGTTGTGGAAAAGGAACAATAGAATATTCTCCTCAAAATGACCTAGGCACAGATGTGTTGAGTGAAACTTCAGATAAGCAGTTTATGATTTTATCTTGTTCTTCTCCTATTCCTCTATATAGCAGCTGTTTAAATGAAAACCAAAATATAAAAAATTGATTGTTTTTTATGGGTATCAATAGGTATTAACAGGTATAAATTTGAATTGTGGATTTTATGTTATGTGTTACTGTTTTGAAGCAAGCTTTTGAAATGATGTGTGAACAGACAAAATGTTCGTGCAGCAAGTTTCATCCAGCTCTAGAGTCAGAAAACCTTTGCATTAGTTCTGTCAGTATTTTCAAATTGACTGGTAATGGGATATGGGAAAATATGTGATTTTATATTTTAGTAACTGTTTAAACTTTGGTTTTGTTTGGATTTTTTTTTTTCTTTTCTTTTGTGTTGTATGCCCTGGAGTAGCCCTCTCCACAGCTTACTAAACTGTACTAGGAAATCATCCAGTTTAGAAGATAAACATTTATCTAAATTATTTTCCTTTTATTCATGGGTTCATCACAGAGTGACTGTAGCACCATCAACTTTTTATAGTGTTTATAGCAACAAAAGAAAATAAAGGTAAAAACCCAGGATCAGGAAAGGCAGCATTCAGCTGTGATTCACTTTAAGACACAAATCCTGGAGTCATTGGACATGCCTAGAAGAAAGGCAAAAATCATAGAAAAAGGGAATATATTATGAGTTCATGGATTCTAAGCAGGAAAAAAATTTGCAAGGAACAAGCAGAAAAGTATAATGACTAGAAATCTGAGAATTCTATGTAGAAGCATATAACTGTAATAACAATTGCATTATCTGTTTTGATGTAAAACCTCACAGTTGTCTTACGTGAACACAGTAATGAAGAAAATCTCATTGCATTTAGCTTGCTGAACCTCATTTGATTCAAGCACCATATTTTATTGATTTTGGAATAATGTGAACATGTATTAGTGGAAAACCTTTTAATACATTAAATTCTGGTAGCGCTTCTCTGAAGTGTGCTTCTAACTTAAAGCTGCTGCTTTCAATCCTCCATAAACTGCTGATTTTTAGACTGTAGTAAATCAGTTTTCATGCTGGTTAAGATGTCATTAGTGGCTATTAATTTACATCTGTTCTAGTATTGAAGACTTCTCAACTACCTATATTTCTACAATTTTTTCCTGTTTTGTGGAATAATGACACACATTTGTTTGGAATTTATACTAAGTTTTTCATAAAATTTTTAAAGGTGTTGATGTGCTAAATATACTGCCCTAATCTAAAATTATTAAGTAACCCTATAAGCTAATATATTTCAAAATCTAATGCTTGCGGTTTTTGTTGGTTTTGGATGTTTGGATGTTTGGATGTTTGGTTGTTTGGTTGTTTGGTTGTTTTGGGTTTTTTTCTCTCATAGGATGAATCCTTGCAATCTAATATAGGTGTTTATGTTGATTTGAATTCCCAAGGTGTTCCACTTCTCTCTGTTAATCATATAAAAGAAATTTCACTGCCTCTGACCAGACAAGTAACTTTAGATAACTCATGTTAGCTCAAATAAATTTTAGTTATAAATAAACTGGGAAATACAAACTGTTTCAGCAGGTTTTTTTAAGCTAACACATATTTTCACTCTGCTTTGCTGTCTTTCTTTCCTAATATAGCTCGAGGATGTGAGAGAGTACCTGAGATATATATCCATTTCACTCTGTAAAAATGTGGATCTGGAAGGTTAATCCAGTGGACTAATCTTTAATCTTTTAACTAATCAAGGAAACAGAACAGGACAAACACAGATCTTCAAGGGCAGTAAGCATTTATTTCCCCTATGAATATAATCTGTAACTGTTGTTACTCCTATTCCTTGGATCATTATGGTTATGAAGAGTTAAATCAGCTTAAAGACTGTGTTCCTTTTCCTCTTAGCCTGTCCTTTGCTTGAGACATGTAAGCTCAGTGTGCTTTGACCTTTCGTGGGTACACATGAGCAAGAATAAATTCTTTAGAGTTATTTTCAGATTTTCTTCATAGAATAAGGAGTTTAGAAACAAATTGCAACTACATTTGCAATTATACTTCGAGTTAAGACCTTTTAATACTATCTTTAACAAGTCATTAGAAAAATGTGAAAAAAACCCCCAACTTTCATTTGAACATTTTTGAGATACTCTAGGCCTAATCATGTTACCATTGAAGAAAAAGCTAAAACTCTCACTGATTTCAGTGGACTCAGGATTATATACACAGCAGGGGACGAGAGTCAGTAATCCATGAAGTCCTTTTCATCCCTATGTTACTACAATAGGAGCAGAAGTCTGCAGGAAGCATGATAATGGCAGGGTTGCAAGGCTTGAAAAGTTTGAAAGCTAGGACTTCCACATGAAAGATATTCTTTTTTGAGAAGTGCAACTAATATAAATGAAACTGTGATTTTGAAATTTTCTATTGGCTATAAACATTAATGACTGCAAGACACCAATATATCTGATACAGATTTGCATTTTATAATTATTTTGGCTTAAGACTGCGATAGTTGTTTGAAATCTTTTCTTACTGTGAAACTGGGCAGGATTTTAATTAGTTTTATTTCCAGCATTCAGCTGATGTGTATGAGTGACAAAGCCAAGTATGAGACATGGAAATCATTGTGAAGTCTTTACTGCAGTATCAGTACATTTATTCAGGGCAGAACAACTGGAAATCAGCTTGAATGCCCTGTCAGTGAAACTAACTCACCATCCTCTTTTACATTTCATGTTCTTTTCCTCACTAACAACAGCAGCAGCTGCGCTAGCTAAATTCACAGATTTTTTTTCAATCCTCTTCTTCAACAATCAAATGCTCTAATTCTAGAAAGAGGTAACTGCATCAGTTTTTCAAATTTGGCATCTTAACAGTTTATGCTGCTTTGTGATCATCTGTATGTCACCAGACTGAGAGCAAAAGATTGGCCATTAGAAGACAGGATCAGATCTCAGGGCTGAGTGTAAGCATTGCAATTACAGGGTAATTCAGAAATCTGAAAATGGGTATTTAGGTATCTCACACCATTTCAAGTGTGTAAGAGTACCTGACTCAGAGGTCTCTTTCCTCTTTATAGGGAGCCAGCATGGCTTTCATAGCCATTCAGCCTTCTGTATGCAAACAGATCTTAGCTTGTAAATAGAAAACAAGGGTAGCAGGACTATATCTGTGTTCTCTCAGATCTCTCTGATAATAAACGTGTGGCTCAGTTCTACTGCACCTCCCCCCATCTCCTCTTGTCCATATTAGCCATCTGCATCCACCTGGGGTACAGAAGACCTCATCTTTGTTGGAGGCTAGATGCTCATACAGCTAGTATACTTCTGCTTTTCAGGGCTACATTTGAGCCGTTCAAACTAATCAAAAGTAAGTGATGTGAATCAGAAAAATGCTTGAAACATTTTGAATATTTTTCCCCTCATTGCATGTTTGTTTTGTTGTTGTTTTTTTTTTATGAACCTCATAGTTTTCTATAGGAAGATATGGCCTAATAAACCTTTAAAGTGAGAAACATATTGCAACAGTGGCATATTTGATTTCTTAGATCCTCAGTGCTATTTACAAATGTCTTATAAACAAACCGTTTACACATTCTTGAACAAATTTGTTACTTTAATTTGAAGAAAGTTTTGATTAGGATCATCAGCCTGTTCAAATAAACAAAAGATCAGGATTCAGCAAGCTGTTCATAGGTTGTTTTTTATTTCAACTCAAGTTCTAATTTAAGTTGATTCCTTTCAAACAATAAAAAACAATAGCCTCTCATATGATCTTCCTGTTAATGAAATAAAATAAATCAGCTTTAAACTGATGTGACAGTGACAAACCTGATGTTAGATAATCTTTCCTTCTTTAAAAAACCAACCAACCAACCAACCAAAAAAAAAAACCCCACAAACAAAAAAACCACCAAA
This sequence comes from Lanius ludovicianus, assembly GCA_013397235.1. Classification (NCBI taxonomy): domain Eukaryota; kingdom Metazoa; phylum Chordata; class Aves; order Passeriformes; family Laniidae; genus Lanius; species Lanius ludovicianus. Next base: position 168,583 of record VYXG01005504.1, read on the forward strand.
AAACCAAAAAGCCAACCAAACAAAAAAACCCAAAAAACCAAAAAAACCCAACTTTTTACTCAATTTATGTTTCTGAAAGATCCTATATCAGAAGTCCTAGGAACTGAAACTCCTTCTGTATTGACACAACAGATAACAGAGACTGTTCAGACAGCACTGCTGATTCTGCCCTATCCTGACAACATATCTTGTCTTTAACATATTGAAACATTTTGAAACTGAAACGGTAGATAAAATTTCCAGTTCTTGACTGTGTTTAGACACATTCAGGGCTGCAGTTTGAAAGTGTTAAAGGTTTGTTTAGACACCTTACTCTTTAGAAACTGGTAATTTCTTTTCAATGTAAATCTTAGGCAAGGTGTTCCAAGCTGCTGCCAGCAGCAATGAACAATTCCTGATGTTTATAATATAAACCAAAGAAACAGATAGTCAGGGAATTAAAAAAAATAATGTTGTTTCAATGATATTCCTAAAGGCCATTTTGTTAATGTTTTGTTCTAAGTAGACCTGTTTGGCAGCATGAGGTCAGGTTGTCTGTTGCTTTGACTGAGTCTCATAGACCTCCAGAGATGCAGAGCCCAGGATTGTTCAGGGCAACTCATTTAAGTATTGCACTACCTTTTTAGATACAACTATTTTCAAATGCCTCATATAAGCCTCTCAAGCCACAGTTTGTGCCCAAATGTCTTTGCTGTGTCATCTGGCCCCTTTCATGTTTGTAACTCCCCCTAAGGTAATAGTAGACTGCTGTGACATTACCCCTTAGCCTCCTCTTCAGGAGACTAAGCAACCCCAGCTCCCTCTCCCTGTCTGATGCAGAACATGCAATCTAGACACTTCATAAATTGGGTAGCCTTATGATGTATCTCTTTCATATCACAAAATTCTTCCTCAATTAGGGACCAAAAACCTCAGTGCAGTATTCCAGAGGTGTCATCACCAGTGCTTGCACATCACTCAGACTTTCTCCTTTTTCCGCACTCTGCACTTACCCAGAGAGCAGGCTGGGGTGGGCAAGAGACTGGGAGAGGTCAGACCTGAAAGACCTGACCTGATCCACAAGACTTTAATTCTCACTCCCAAGGCAAGACTCTCCTTCCATTTTCCCCTGTTCCATGGGAGGGAGGAGGGATTGTGCAGCTGTATCAGTGTTTGGTTGTTGGCTGGGACCAATGCACTGGTCTCCAAAACAGTAGCATCATTTTGTACAGAAGCTCTAATTACATTAAAGACACAAAGCATTATGTGATCCTTTATTATGTGATCTTTTATTATTTACAGAAATAACTGAAAGATTTATTTAAGTAAATAAAAGCAAGGAACTCCAAATTAGTATGACATATATAACTGTAATTCAAATGTTTTCAATTTTAAACCTCTTTTCATTATTTCATATTTACATTGAGACAATAGGGATCACAGTCTGATTTAGTGCCTCTGGACTAACAAATTACATTACAAAGGGCTTCTACTCTCTTGTATACAGAAAGTTAACGAATTAATGCTTTCTGAATCTATATAGGGTGTGAAATACGAATAATATAATGTTGATTTTTTGACAAATTCTACCAGGATTTGCAAGTGTTAGTTTGGTTCAAGAGACCTATATTTCATATCTATACTAAGGATGCTTTATTCTTCACAGTATTTTTCACTTGTTATATTGAATCTCAGGAAACTGTGAAGCCTGGCAGGTATCTTTTGTGTCACTGAGTCTAGCATCCAACAGGGAAGTGGACTGTATCTTTTCCTGAAAGGTCAAAAACTATTAAAGTACCATTGAATTTTTTGAGGGTTGGGGGGATAATTCTTTTATTTCTGCAGTTGAATGCAGTACATGAAACCCCTACTTTACACAAGCTATAACATTTCCTTACCTGTAGATCACTGTGAAAGTGCTGTTTTGATGATGTGAAGACATATCATAACTCTGGTGGAGAGTCTTCCTGAGTTACAGGAAATCTTAGAGGATATAAAGAAAGCTCTATGTCTTTCTAATAAACATCATCCCTAGTCCTCATACAACATACGTAAGTTTCTGGACTATGTAAGCAAAGACAGGCAAAGTCAAAATATCAGTCAAAATGTCCTAGGGACTTTGTATACACATAGCCGTATCAAAATATCATCCTTCTAATGAGTGTTTTCCCTTTCTTTTCCTTATTTTTGAGAAGGCTGGTCAGCTACAGCTAAAATTCAAACCACGAGATTAATGAGATCCTAGTTAAGTGATCAAAAGATGTATGGAAAAATAACACAGTAGCTTTATTTTACAGATGGAATTTGATGATGTATTTTTTGATAGACAGCATACACATCAAAAAATCATATAAATTCCCTTTATTTTTCAGTATTCTGAAGCTATCAATTACTACTGGCTGGTTTCCAGTTTCTTTAGAGTAATATTCCTTTAGTTCTTCTTCAGCATTTGTTTTCCTGCTTTTCTGTCCAAAATTAATAAAAAGCAATTCTTAGAAATATATATATATATTCCAAGAACTAGAGCATGAAACAATTTTCCAAGTATATACAGCTGAATGACATTTTTAGATATGGAAAAAACATACACAATGACTAATGACAATGGTTTTATGCAGTTAAATTATGTAAGACTGTTAATATGATAACCCTAAGTGACTTCCTAAAAAAAAATTACATATTTCTTAATGAAAAAAAAAACGAACAAAACAAATCCCTTCTAAGCCAAAATATTCTGTGTATCTGAAAATATCCTTTGCTTAATTGAGTTGCAAACATCATTCTTAGATTACAGACCTTTATTTTTTTAGACAATTCTAATTTCCTGCTTACATTACTCCTTTTTGTGCTGAAGTTAATATATTCATATTAATATTTAAGAACTCTGCAACTGGCAAAAAAGCAGCCTCCCAGAGACAAGTGTAATTTTGCATAAAATGCAGTGGATCATCACTCTTGAGTCCTGTTTTTAACTTTATAGATGTTTTCAGAGTCATCCCAATGAGATAACTAGAACTACAGCTTTTTGAATGCAATTAATCCTTATATCTGTATAAGCTATTTATAAGCAAAGGAAGTTTAGTGTCAAAATTAAGAAACTATGTAGCAGGTTAGGTAATAAATTTTTCTTTACTAAAACTCCCACTCCTATCTGAGACCTTAGAAATCTGGTTTTTTTTACTTACATTATGAACTTTGGGCCCAAGTACACCTTGGATAAATACTCATCAGTGATTTCCAAGGTCTACCAGAAACTCTGACAGCAAATACATTATCAAATTTTGCTCTGAGTGCCTGTATATGAAACATCAAGTTCAGTGTTCTACATTTGGCTCTGGTACCTTTCATTCAACCTTATTAAAACCTAAGGGGTCGCTTCAAATTAATGACTCCATAAATTTGCCAAAGGATTTCTTAATATTGTAACCAGGGAATTGCAGAATGTGAAGGAGTGATTGATGAGAGTTGTTCTGATATTGCAGTAATTAATTATCTGCACAGATAAACATGACCAACTGCTTTACTGGAGTAACAAAACTTGCGAACAAATCACAGTTAAAAGCAGATGAGTGCAAATTAGATTAAGTTATCCTTATTTCCCAAACTGAATGTAACATGAACCAGGAGATTATCTGTCAGTTCCTCAGACCATTTGGCAGCTTCGGATAATACCTAGACAAAACCCGAAATTTGGAGATTATGTCCTGTTTGGCAAAGATCTACTCTATGTAGAAGCTCCCTGTAAGGAAGTTGCAATGCTGATCATTCTGGGAGAATCATAAAATGTCTGCTAAAGAGCTAAAGTATTAATTTTATCACAAGAAGATAATTATTTTCTAAAAAATAAATGATGTCCTGCATAATGAGTAATAAAAACACACCAAGCTGGGATACTTTTAAGACTACACAAGTAATACATTTATTCAGGATAAAAAATTGCCTAAAGGTTATATGTCAAAACAAAAAATAATGATAAAAAGAGAATTTGAAAAGGAAAATCACATATTTACATGATTTCTTCTCATACACTATGTTTCTTTAAAATATGTTATAAATTTAGACAAAAGATAACCAAAGTTTTTGCACTTTTAAAATGAATCATGAAAATAGGAAAAAATAGATTGGACAGGATCTTCACAAGTCAGTTACAACAATCCACTACTCAAAGCAGTTCTGGTCAGATGAGATTGCTCAGGGCCATGTAAATTCAAATCTTTAACTTCTCTAAGGATAGATATCCCAGTCTCTCTGGTCTACCTGTTCCAGAATATGACTATCCTTATTAGAAAAAGGAAAAAAATCGGTCATATTTTTCTTATATCTTTCCCATATTCCACCTTGTGTTTGTTAACACTTACCATATCTCAGTGCAACTCTGGAAAGAGTCTGACTCCATCTTCTCTCTGTCCTCTGATGAGATAATTGTAGACAGTAACCAAGATTCTGGACGCAAGGCTGAGGGGTGATCCCTCAGCTTCTGGTTATAGAATGTGCCCCAACCATTACTATCCTGATGACCTCCACTTGATTTATTTTAGCACTTTCCTCCATGGGGAACAAAAATCTGGATTACTCTAGATGTGCTGAAAAAAGGGGAAGTGTCAAAATCCTGGTCCTGCTAGTGACGATCTCGCTTGTGCAGACCAGGATGTATGGCATGTGAGTTGCAGGCTCATTAAACTGGAAGACACATATTGTTAGCTAGTGCATTATTTCCTAAGGTAATGAGATGGTGGAGCCTGTATACATATATACATGCACAAAAATTCTGCAGAATACATGTGTTTTATGATGCAGGCAGTTGTCCTGCTTCAATTTTTTTTTTTTTTTTAATACATACAGCCAAGCAATTTGTGAGTGAGCAGATCATCTTGCAATGTTCATTTTCACTGCAGTAGAAACATGTCACTGTTTCAAATCTCTCAGGAAAAAGACCCAAACCATAACAGGAAAAAATGCAGAATTATTTTCATCCCTGTTTGAATGAGAAAGACAGATGGAAAAAACTCTTAGCAGAATAATATTTATCCACATATGAGAGCTGTCTTTTGAGTGAAAAGGACTGAGTCAATTAAGGACTGCAATATATTTGGCATACTATGTATTTTATTTTTTATTCTTTCTTCTGTCTTATCAACTGCTTCTTCTTTTTTAACTCTTTGCCACTAATTCATTAAAAAAATTTAAAGACACTGAAGATTTTGCTACTGCAAACTTTTATACATTGGAGGGATACAATATATACATGAATAATTCAATCTAGGTGTCTGACAGCTATGCCTAGAGACTTTAAAGACACATTCTATACACTTTACTTTATTTGAGATTAAGAGGTTTATTTAACCATGTTTTATTACCATTAAAAGCAACTCAATAAATTGCTGAGTTAAAATAACAAATAACTTGGTTCGAGACTAGTAAAATAGTGATGTAATGTATGAAGTAATTAAGCCTGAAAAACAGAAAGAAGTACAAGTTTCAGAAAAAAAAAACATATCTGAAGGGAATAATCTCTTTAACCTGCTCTGCTGATTGCTTTACTAATGCTGGTATAAATTTAATGTCTCCAATATTACCATAAATTTGACACATGAATTTTCCAGATTTCTTACCATGGAAGAATATATTGTAAATTCTTTGAGTTTTCCAACTGACATTTCACAGCCTGATTAATTTATACTTATTTCTTCTTGTGTCAGTGCTGATAGTCATTAATTCTGTGCATATTTATAAGGATGAAAAAAATATGTCTCCTAAGATTTTATGTTTCTATGCTAAACTTTCTGATTTGTCTTTTTTGTAGGTTCTTATTTTCCTGAACATTTATGAGTTTTAAAAATCTGTAGAAACTTTCTCTACTGTTAAGTCACAATAACTGCACACCATATTTACCACTTCCTTGTAAAATGTCACTGGAACAGAATTAAAAAGTTATACTTTCATACCTTGGCATATAACTGTATGTTTTTTCCTCTTCGTTATCCAATGTCCTTATGATAAACTTATATGCCTCACCTAATTTTAACTGGTCCTAAAATTATCTCAATCTACACACTTTACATTTTTCCCAATATATGAACAGAAAATCTATTACCCAATTCTGTATTACTTTTGATGATAATTTATATGATCTCCAGATGCAGACAGATCAAGATCATATGAACATGAAACACATTTCATTATTTACCCCACTACCTTTTCCTAGTAACACTGACATTTGTTCATACACCTCATATTCTTGACTATGATATTATTTACATAATTTCAATCACAATAACAAAAATAAAACTATGATAAAACTCAAAACTGAATCTAGCAAAATGTTTCTAATTGGATTGGTAACATGTCAAATGGAAATCCAACAAGAACTGGAATAAAAAGACATAATCTCTTATGGATCTTGCATATAGCTATGAAGAGTAGGAGTAGTGGAAGAAGTATGACACTACTGCTATTGTTAATTGTTTGTTAGTATTATGCTTTGCTGTAGAAGTAGCATGTACATTCAGCAGAATTTCTTTTAAATCTTTATAAAGGCAACAACTGAGTTAATCAAAACAAAGAAATTGTCTTCTCTTCATTAGCAGAATAAAGGTTTTTTTTCAATGCAGAAAGAACCCCAGTGTTAACTCAGTAAGCAAAATTCTGTGTGTGAACAAGTGTGATGAAGTGTCCTCCTATACTGAGATAAATTAATTCAAAACATATAAAATGGTACCTAAATTAAATAAATTAATTAGAAGAGTTTTGTTAATTATTTAATTAATTAGTCAAGAAATTAATTAATTAGAGTTTTTGGTACATTCATCATGAAACAATTTCAGGATATTCCAGGAGAAAGTAAATAATATTCTGTTGTATTAGAGTTAATATACTGTAAGAAAAACACTTCAGAAAAAAATAAATTGTTTAAAATAAAGGATAGCATCGTACAACACTAGAAACCCAAGTATGCATTCAATAAAGTGCTTAATTCAAGGACAGATCAAAAATTGCTGTTTCAATATGGTGAATCAAAATTAAATAATTTATAATGGCAATGTCTTAAAGTCAGGTCTTGAGACGTAATCTAGTTAGTTATGGGAAAGAAAATCTCTCTATTTCAATGAAAAGAGATTTGAAGAATTGCAGGAATAGGAACAGAAAATCTGAACATTTCTTATCCCTTGTTGAAGTAATTCCTTCATTCACAGAACAGAGAAGTGACATATAGAAAACATGACCTAGAAAACGTCTAGGAAAAAACCATTGCTGCTATTGTAAGAAATAGCTGCCATAGATACCACACCTCACAAAAGCTTTGTACAGCCTAAATTGTGAAAGAAAGTGTGGTTTGCAAGGCCTTGAATCCTGATTCTCCAGTTCCTCGGGACAGAAATTCATTGCAGCACAGCTGTATTTTCTCAGCGTTGATTCTGATATGGAGCGCATGCATCAGGACACGTGAATGCCCTTTGGAAATTGCTAAGCATTAATCTAGACTCCAGTATTCAAAGCAACTCTTGCTGGCAAACACAAGATCAAATGTCTCATCAGTCGCTTTACTTTCCAGCTCTAGGATCTTACACCTGTTAAATACTCTGTAGGACATGCTACTGTCAGAAAGAGGACCCTAGCTACTGATTATTTGGTTGTGGTATTTTAATTCATCAGTTAAAGTTGGATACTTAAGCAAATTTTCTCCTAATATTTCCTAAAAGAGCAGCTAAATATATTTTCTCACATCACAATGCTTTCACTTATTACTTAACAAGTACAAAACATGAATATTACTAGCTGAAAAGATTTGTGATGAGTCGTAAGGAGCTAACAGTTTCTCTGTATGGTTTTGCCACCACCAGAAATCAAAACATCTCCATTGCATGCTTCTCAATACTGACACAAAAGACATCTTTTCTGCACTGCTTTCTTTGGAAAGAAAAAGGCAAATAGCATAATAAATTTGTCTTTTTTATTGTATCATAAAAAGGGGAATGAAAATAAAAGAATCCAAATAATTAAAAATTATTCATAACAAAAATATCAAGAATTTTTCAGAAAAAAAATAAGAAAGAAGAAAGGTTCATTACCTTTCTGCTATTTAATGTCTTAATAATCCCAGCAGAAATCTTCATTTGATGAAGAAATGGGCAATTTTTTTAGTAAATCCAGTCCAATTTATTATTAGTTTTTTGTAGTCCAAGCACGAACAGGGACCTGGTCTTCTCCATCAAAAAATACTAAAGTCAGAAGAATTGCATGTAGTACAGTCAGTGAAGCATGTCCATCTCATGCAAATACGTGGATTCTTACTTCGTGTATGTTTTAGCTCAGGATACAGGGAAATGAATGCTGCTAGAGAAGGTGGTTTAAGAAGAGTGAAGGACTCCTAATGGAATTTTGTTATTCTTTGGCAGAAATCAAAGATCTGGCCAGAACCTTTGCCTAGGACCTTGTGGGAGATCTTCAGGGAACTGGAATAATTGAGGTAGAGCAAACTCGAAACTAGAGAAGAATACAGGTTAGTGTTTTCCTTTCATTTAGTACGGAGGATAATGCTGCCTGTGTACAGAATCTTGACCACAGAGAAAAAAAAAAGGGTCACAGTTAATATAGAATGATTTTTTTTTTTTTCTGATGAGTATTTTCATAATATTTTTTGTTCTTTTATGTGACTTTTTATTGCAATGAGACATTTTCAAAGATTTCTCCATCATATTTTATCCAAGGTATGAAGGCTTTTTATTCTGCACTGCTACAAATATGGCCATATATCAGCTTCATCTCAATGTTTTTTTGGTTTTTTTTCAGTTTGAAAACATGCCTAGTGACACAGTTTGGTGTTAAAGAAAATACATACAAAATTTAAGAAAATTCTTAAAAAGAAACAGATCATTTTGCTTGTTGAGAACACTAAATATGAACACCATATTTACACATTTACACAAGAAGTTGTGGAATCAGAGAAGGGTTTGGTATGGAAGGGACCTTTAAAGTCCCTCTAGTCCAAAGCCCTTGATGCATGAGCAGGGGTATCTTGAACTAGAGCAAGTTGCTCAGAGGCCAGTCCAACCTGATCCTGATTATTTCCAGGGATGGGGCATCTACCGCCTTCTCAGGAAATCTGTTCCAGTGTTGCTTCTTGTCTGCTTGCCTAAAATGAATTCAATGTTTTCTTCCTGATCTATGAGTCAGGTCTTTACTGGGCAAAAAGTGTGATAAAGCCATGTACTCATGCAAAGCTGACCTAAAGTAATACTGCCAAGAGTATAGCTCTGTACTGTTAATGGAAGCAGGAATAGTCAAGCATCACATCTTTTTAATCCTAAGGAAAAGGAAAATGAAAAGGAAAAAGAAAAGGAAAAGGAAAAAGAAAAGGAAAAGGAAAAGGAAAAGGAAAAGGAAAAGGAAAAGGAAAAGGAAAAGGAAAAGGAAAAGGAAAAGGAAAAAAAAGAGAAAAAGAATAAGAAAAAGAAAAAGAAAAAGAGAAAAAAATTAAGAAAAAATAAAGAAAGGAAAACAAGAAAGGAAAAAAAGAAAGAAGATCTGAAACAAATCACAGGCAAAACAACCAATGTAGCTTTTTTCAGTGTAGCCTTCTTTCCAAGAAATCTTTTGGTGACACATCTTTATTTTATTATGGCCACCTGCCACTGAAGTTGAATTAATACAATCATGAATGCCTTTTATTTCCATACTTACATGAATAAAATTTCTATACTACAATTTCCACAAGCTTAAAAAGATCTTTAAGGCTGTGACAGGATATCACTTTTAAAAAAATTGATGGGGAAACACTGAGAAGCTTGGGATTCAAACTAAAGTCCTAATTTAATGTTCATTATGCAAAGTTCAGAGTTAACCCAACATTGTTGAGATTGCTTTTATACAAATTTCATGAGATTAATATGAATTCTGAGCACAAAGTTAAAATAACACATTATCCTTTGGAAAAGAGGATTCTATAGCTGCAAATGTTATATAGAAAATGGGATGGGTTTTGTTGGGTTTGGTTTTAGGGGTTTTTTGCCTAAAGAAATCCACATCACTATTTCCATGAAAAAATTAACTGAAACAGTCCTTTCACCGTAAACACGGTTACTCAAAAAGAAATAAGTAAACAAACAAACAAAAGAAAAAATGGTCAGGGAAGGGGTCTAGAGAGGGTGCGATGAGAAACTGAGTAATCTTTTTGTGCTGCCCTCGCAGTTTATAGCACTATCCAGAAAAGTGTCCCTGCAGGAACTGGCAGAATCTGTGAAAAGGGGATGAATACAGCCTACTTGCCGGGATAATTGTATCACACAATGAGGGATAAATTAAGAAGTTATACATGTGATACACCATCTGTGTCTGTTTTTGTTATTTTCTCCATATACATCTGTTTCTATTCAGCTATAGGGCAACACTCCATCATATTATGCAGACCAGAATAACACAGAAAGTTCAGATTTGTTGACAAAAAGAAACTTCTTTTCCTAAATATATGGTAAGGCAGCAGAGTAATTTCTGATCAGTAAGCTTTCAAAATTAAAACAAGAGAGTTGATCCAAATATATTCTCATTTTAAATTCGATATTTATAACTCTGGATGAAAATCTCCAGATTCCAACATGTATTTGTAACTTCAGTCAGATGCTACAGTGGTAGGTGATTATATTTTGGTCCCAGCTGGAATATAACTGAAATCTGGAGAAAAAGAGAAAATAAATTAAAAAATCTACACTATGTACATACAGAAGTTAACCTAGATATAAAACAAGAAAGGATATCCAATTGTACTGGTGAACTTCTATGATTTTATATCTGATCTCAGGTCCTATCTGGAAATTGAGCTTGGGAATTTTCCTTAGTGTCTTTCTCACCTACTCCCCTTCTGACCTAGAAGCACAGCTTTGACAACTGAACTAGCCAAGCAGTACTTGATGTATTTAATGTTAAATAATGTCTCAAAGTAGTTTCTCAGGCACTTCCAGAAGTGATTGTTATAACTGTTGCTCATGTAGCTTCCGTTTTTATTTTTACCCTCATAATTTTATGTCTGACTAATGTGGCTCCTAAAGTTCTTTAAAATTCTGGAGGCTTTTAGATGCAAAAACTATATAATGTCACATCCAGAGAAAGGAATATAATCCAGTTAAACACAGAAACCTTGCAAACTTGGACAAACAGTATACATATTGGAGTTGCAGAGAAGAGTGGAGAGATGATACCTATTCTTGCTTGAACCAGAAAATACCATTTCATGCAGCTCTTGTAAACTGTATATGTATAAAATAGATAGGGTCCTTCTGAACTGTAATTGTGGAAATTGAAATACAGGAATATAAGTACCTGTAACTGGTTGCCACAAATCAGAATATAATTCAGGAGGGAGAAATAAACCAACCAATCCAGCAAATTACTTTTTTTTTCCTCATTCAGTCACTGTGATAAATTACATACTATCAGGATAATCCTAGTAAGCTAATTCTACCAGTTTTGTAGTACTCTCAGATGCTGATCTTAACTAGGTTTTAATATGTTCCTAATTATCTTTTAGTTTTTTTTTTTTTTCCCTCTGAAAAGACCATTTATCAAAATATATGTATGGCCAAGAACCACAAAGGAAGGAGCTCTGACAAGGACTGCAGATGGCAATAGCATGGTCTTTGAATGACTTCCCAGATTTGGGTCATTTCTGGGGTGTGGTTAGATTCTGGGATGACATTTCAAATAATAATTTCAGTAAACTTATTTCCTTCCACAGCAATACTCCTATCTAACAGAGCTCAAGACTGAGAGATAGAATTCTTTCTATGATGAACTTGGTTTTGGAATAAGAGAAAAATTTCTGAAAAAAACCACAAAGAACACAAAAAATACACCATAACCTGATTCTTTCAAGGGTTCTGTAATTGCCTTAATGGAAAGCTAAAAGAGGAAGGGTCAGAAAATTGTTAGACCCTTTCTTAACACAGTCCTTGTAGCCTCTAGTTGAGCTTATTAGCTTTGGGTTTGGTATCCTACTAAACCTAGCAATAAGTGGAACAAGACAATAAAATTTCTATCACCTCAAAATCAATTCTCAAATGTGTGAAAAAGATATAATAGTCCATATTGTACATTAAAATTTTGATCGTAAAAATCATTATATGTAATTTGAATGCTCACACAATGTCTTTAATCTGTGTGTTTGTTTATTTTTCATGTACTGAGCATATGCTCAGGGTGGGAGGGGAAGGGGGGGCTTTATCAACCATAGGCAACATGGATGTTGCAGTTGTTCTCTACAAATTACTTGTGAAGGGATGAACGAACCCATCATGTTGGGGAAAAATAACTGCTGTGAATCCACGTGCTTTCCCTGAGATACATCCTGGATGTCATTTCACTGGTGTTCATATTACCTAGTTTCATGAATTTACCCTCTTGTGAGAAAAATGTTGAAAGGATTGATTATCCTGTAACATTCTTATCTCATGAACAAGCAAGTATGTAACAAAAATTTAGACACAGAAGCCTGAGCTCAAGAAAATAATTTATTAAAGTTCAATCTAGTTTTTACATGAAATAGATATCATGCCAAGGCAAAAAACCAATCAATCAATCAATCAATCACACAAACAAACAAACAAAAACAAACCACCAACCACACACACCTTTTTGGGCGTCTAACAGCTGTGTTATTGTACATGTTCAATTGTCAGCTGCACTCCTGTCTATTTCAACTTTATTCCCTGGGCTCTCATTTTCTGCATAATATCATTAGGCATTGAGCATTTGTAGTTCCTAGATTCAAGACAAATTTAGATATAAATGCTCAGACTGTGACAATGAGAGTTGTACACACTCTTTGCAAAGCATCTTAATGATCAGACCAGACATTCATTAAGTAAGAGAACTGAGTTCTCATTCTTAATTACAACCCATAGCTTTCCCATCCTAGAAAATTTCCTTACTGGAAGATAAAAAACCAATGGGAGGAAGAATAATTTTCAATGTACTTGTTAAAGACAGGATTACAAAAATAAATACATTCTGAAAATGTAAAAATTATTAGATTAGATTCCCATTTCTGGGCACATAGATGAGGAATGAGATATTAAGAATTCTGCTCTCTAGTCTTCCAGATATTTTTGTTGGTGGTAACTTTTTAAAGTTTATTTTGATTTGCTGGTGTTCTGTTTCATTTTTTTTGGTTGTGGAGTTTTTTTTAGTTTTTTGGGGTTTTTGTTTGTTTGGGTTTTTTTTGGTCGGTTGGTTGGTTTTATTTGGGGTTTGTTTGTTTGTTTATTCTGTTTTTTGTTTCCTCCAGTGATAACATTTTGCAAAACATAAAAATAATCAAGTAATCAAAATCATGAAAACAAGCATTCTGCTACATGGCATATCCTTACCAATTCATGCCACTTACCAGATTTGTTCTTATCATTACATCCTTTATTGTGTTGGCTAGATTTGTATGTTCCAGTTTCTTTACCCTTTGGCCAGGAAAACTTGAAGGAGCAGACACTTTGCTTCCACATGCCCTTACACTCAGCCAGTGAATATTACGACTCACTACTGTCTCCACTTCTTCTTTTATTGTCAAACTGAGCAAATATTTTTGTGGGAGAAAACTTCATAATCACTCAAGAACACACACATAAATTTATGGATCAGCAGCACAGATTTAGCTTCAATTTACTCGGTATTTGTACATTACTTTCAAAAATGAACCTTCCAGTGTGTTTGGGAGGCTATTTTTAAAGTTATGAGCTGTCAAAATAGATTGATTCTCATTGTTAAGGTGAAGCTTAGGGTAACTATTTGGTAGACGGAAGAGGGATGGGGAAGGGGGATATCACCATTTCTACCAAGATAACTTTATTACCAGATCTTCAGACAGATTTTCTAAGAGTCCATGCTATAAATCTGGCTATTGTGTACAGATGATCAAGTGTCAAGTACAGGTGATAACTCATATGGTGTTGATGTTCCAAATCCAACAGAGAGCTTTGCCAGTATGTCATATATATCTCTCCCAAACTTTTTGGAAACTTTTTGAGTATCTTATACTGAGAATGAAGGCTTCAACAGAACACTTAATCTGTCATTGCTATGCCTTCTGATTTTCTTAGAGAGCTTAGTGTCCCACAGTATTTTGAAAGATCTCAGTACAAAAAATTACAAAGTCAAATTAATAATTAATCAGAGGTGAAACAGTTAAATTTGCGTCTGTACATGAATCTTTATGACTGAAATTTATATCTACCTTCACTGTAATTGGGATTCAGGCCACTAGAGTCTGGTTCAATTCCACTGTCATCAATAAACCTTTGGAAAAACAATTGCACTTGACCTATACTGAGAGGACAGGAGACCAAGTATAAAAAAGACATTTAAATGAATTCTATAAAATCATTCTATGGAATGACATTTAGAGACCTGTGACGGACAGCTTACTGGCACTAAATTCCTGGGAACAGAAGTAGTAACAGAATTAATTACTCAGAGGAAGTGAAAAGCAGAAAAAAGTGTAAAGCAGAAAAAATAGAACACTGTCATGCTAGTTTTTTTCTTTTCAACGCTAATTTTCAGACAAGAGTCATCAAGAAAGGATGTGGTGATTATGCCAAGTATCAGTCAAAGAAAATTAATACTATTGCCTGATACAATTATATTACTCTAAAGCATTCTCTAACTAATCTTATTGTTAAATGAGTTAAATTGTTAACAAGTGTGTGTGTGGGGGGGAACCAGCAGAATAAATAACAAGGATTTCAGACCACAGAGACACATATTAAGTCAAAAAAAGTATAGATGTGTATATACTTTCTGATGAAGACAGTGTCTTGGGGCTGTTCTTTTCGGTTTTGTATTTAAAACAATAGACATAAAATTTTGGTTGTAGGCATAGAAAAATATTTTGTACCAAAGATATGTCATCTAAGCATCTGAATACAGAATTTAATTAAATTTCTTCATAATAAGGCAATACCACTATTATCAAATATCTTTTGATATGCTGAAGAGAAAAACAATATCTAATATAAAGAGCTCTGAAACTACCAGGTCCCTAGTTCCCCCTCTTCTGCCTCCCCAAAACTCAGTCTTTCTCAGTCATTTCTTTCATTAAAACCTAATAAAATAAAAAAGGAGAAAAGAGAATCATGGCAACAATAAAAGGGGTTTTATTTGTTGATTGTGAAAATTTAATATGAATGCATAGAAAATGCAGTTCCAATCAAGAAAACTTCATTCAATTTGGGTTGCTTATTCTCTGAATAAAGAAATAAGACCTCACAGAAAAGATGAATCCTGAATATATTGCTTGCTAGAATATTTATCAAACTTCTGAAGCAATACTTTGATGTTCATTTTGTAATTTTATAGTTTATCAGTTGTTTTTTGGTTACTCTTAAGCTATGTTCAGGATTCAAACCCACTCTATTCATCAAACATTTGCAGAAAGAAAAGAAAGTAGTTGTTTTTGTGTTTTTTTCTTTCCTGAAAAAGCTCTTGACCTTGTTATCTCTTTATCCACAGCTTGTTTTCTCTACTGAAAGTGCATGATTACATTTTTATTAGTGTAAATTAATGTTCATTTAGTGGATTGCAATCATTTATGATCTCTTTTCTAGGAATGTGGTTTCTGGTCTCCTACTTTTATTTCTGAAATTCTAATCACTCATTTTTTGTCCTTCTGAAAATGTGTTATTCCTCGGCTTTGATATGTTTCTTAGTTTTATGTGCAGCTCCATTTTCTGTTAGACTGATACATCTGAACAAGACCTGCAGTCAGCAATTAATGCATTAACCAGGGATCTACAAGATAAATGGTACTCATAACATATTTTGACTTTTACAATTTTATAAATTCCACTGTCTGCGTCATCTTGCATCTCACAAGCATTAAACTAGGAAGTAAACTTCAGGCACTTACTGTGTTAGGTTTTCAACTTTGAATCCTTTCAAATTACTTGTTTCTGAATTGATTTGCAAGATAATATTTATCTTCTGTCCTTTAGTAATAAAGTTTGCTGCAGGAAATGACACTTTATTCCCTCTCCACCAGTTTTAAGCACAGTGATTCCATTTCCTTGTTATAGCATCCATAGTTTGTTATCACCAACATAAATCAAATAATTTCCTCCTTATATGTGTGTATATACCGTAAAATTTTCTCCATTACAAATCTGATACATAGCTTAGCTGGTCATATAGAATAAGACTAGGAAGTAGTGTTAGTATAATGCACTCAGTGTCTACAAAAACCCCAAGCAATCAAATAATTATGAGATAAATCAAAACATAGATAGACTATTCCCAAAGTTATCTGCCATGTTAGCTGCCACAGCAGTTTTTAAATGTTTGAATTGATGTAAGTTAATGTGAACTTTCATATAATGATCTAACATCTAGATTGGTTATTTACTGTTAGTCATTTAAAAGTAGAAATTATCAAAATCCATATTATAAACAGCTTACCCTTAGCATAACTCTAAAGTAAAAGGGAGTTTGCTGTCAGAAACAGTAATTTAAGCAGAGTAGAAAGACATGCTACTACCTTACTGTGAACTTGCCTAAAACACTTCTTTAAGAATAGAACAGAGACAGGTGAAGTCTTTGATTGCCTGGCAGCTACAATTGTCCTCACAAGATCTAGGAGAGGTGAAATTTGAAAGGTTCTGCTCATTGCACATATTCTACTTATTCCTCCACCTGCTACTCCCATTTCTTTTATTGAAGGATAATGACATTTCTCACATAAAAGATTGGAGTGTCGGTGGAGACAGAAATTAGGCTATGTTCTTGCAGCCTCATCTTAGGTCTTAAGTATTTCTTTCCATTCTCTTAATTCTCTTTGCTTTGCCAGACTGATGCTGAAAAGAAAGATAACCCTTATACTATTCTTTTATATGAGCGAGAAATAAAAATAAACTATGTGTCCTTGTTGAAAAGGCTTTCTCTTTTGAAGATACAGGCTTGCTAAAGAATCTCAGGAATTAATTCCTATCTCTGAATTTCCTTCAAAACTGACACAAAAGGGGAGACAAGGTGTTCTGGTTTTTGTCAGGATAGAATTAATTTTTGTCACAGTAGATAATACAGGGCTGTGTTTTGGGCGTGTGCTGAAGACAATGTTGAAAACACAAAGATGTTTTTATTATTGCTGAGCAGCGCTTACGCAGCACTTTCAGCTCCTCATATGACCCCACTAGCAAGAAGTCTGGGAGTGCACAAGAAGCTGTGAGGGGACTCAACTGGGATAGCTGACCCTAACTGGCCAAAGGGATATTCCAGACCATATGGCATCATGGTCTGCAGTAAACTAGGGGGCTGGTTGGCTGGAGGGGTTGCTGCTCAGGGATTGGTTTGGCATCACTTGTCTTTCTTGTTTTTCTCTCTCTCTCTGTGTCTCTTCCTTTTCATTACAATTTTAAAAATTATAATAATTATTACTATTTTATTTTCTCTTATTTCAATTAACAAATTGCTCTTATCTCAACCCACAAGTTTTCTCACTTTTGTCCTTCTGATTCTCTTCCCCTCATCCTGCTGAAGGGGAGTGAATGAGCAGCTGTGTGGTGCTTAGTTGCCAGCTGGGATTAAATGATGACAGGAGGAGTTCAAATGTACAAGGGAAATCCATATAAAATTTAACAGGGGTTAGTTGTTTGAAAAAATTCACAATTAAAAGATTTCAATGATATGTATAGAACTCTCAAACATAATTAGACAGGGTATAGGAATTACTAAATTGCAGAGAATAACCAGCTCTTTAAGCTTATCTCCTCTGTTTCTGCACTGCTTTATCATTCCTCCTAGGAGCATGTGAAAAATATACATATGAACTATGGACTAATATTTGTTTGCTTTCTTGCTCTGTTTTTTAATTGTTTATTGTTGTCTGGCTTGATTTATGGATGACTTTATGGATGTGTAAATATAAACATTCATTTATACAGGATCTTTTATTTTGACCACACAATAAATGTTTTAAGCCACTACAGTACCTGAAAAAACAACTTATTCAATGTACAAAATTAATTTGTCCATTACTTAACAAAGATTGTTGTCAATAAGTTATGAGGTTAGTCCCCCCAACAGAAGTAGTTGTTAAGCTAAATTATTCAATGAGAAATAAAATGTATTTAGCCAAATTCATTTCTTTCATCAAGAAAATAGCATCTAGCCATTACCTTCATATCTCTTCAGAAAAAGATGCTTTTATGCAATTCAAAACATGAATTATGTAGACAGTTTTTCAGTATTTTTCTGTAAATAAAATTAACATTTAGAAAAAAAGTGGGAAAGAAAAAGAAAGTGTACAACATTTTTATAGCAGATAAAGTTTTTAACAGAAAATTTCATACTTACAGTCTCTTCTCCATAAGTTGGTAACAATGTTATAAATATTGAACTATATATCAGATCCTTCAGGCAGCAACTCATAAAAATTAAGAAGCTAGTGGTGTTTCTAAGAACAGCTGCTCATATAGTTCAGCAAATATTACCTCTCTCTTTTTCTGCTGCTTACAGTGTTATTGAAGTATAGTATTTTGGTGTTTAAAGATATACAACTGGTGAGATTATCTTAGCTATGGTTGTCACATGAAAGATAAGGATATGTTATAAAATCATAGAATGGCTTGAGTTGGAAGGGACCTTAAAGATCATCCAAGTCCAAGCCTCTTACCATGGGCAAGGACACCTTTCACAAGACCAGGTTACTCAGAGCCCCATCCAAACTGGCCTTGAACACTGCCAGGAATAGGGCAGCCAGAGCTTCCCTGGGCAATCTGTTCCACTGCATCACCACCCTCACAGTAAAAAACTTCCTCCTAATATTTAATCTAAACGTACTCTTTCAGTTTAAAGCCATTCACACTTGTCCTGCCTTTAAATGCCCTTGTATAACATCTCTCTCCACCTTTCTTCATGTGGATTCAAGAACAGAGGGAGTGTAGCCTTCAATTAACATGATTTGTGAATATATCAAAGTCCTCAGAAATCTAAAAAACTGAGAAATGTGAAAGTATGCATGTAATACTAAGAATAAAAAAACAAAGGCTTCTAACAGACTGGTCCTTTTTTTACTTCTTATCATAGAGTCAAAGACTATCCTGGATTGGAAGGGACCCACAAGGATCACTGAGCCCAGCTTCTGGCCCTACACACAAGGACTTCTTATCCTTCTACTTTTACACATTGTTTTCTCACAATTTCCATTTGATTCTCATTTTCCCTGCCTCTGCTTCCTCAGCTAAACATTGTAAATAGGTAAAGTTCCCCCAGCCTTGTAGGGGATCTGGAGAGCCTCCCCTGCTGGCTCAGGATGATGGCTGTCTACCCTGGGTCCATGGGGCTCCAGGAACAGCTCTGAGAGGGCCAGACCAGCAGCTTTTATTTCTGACAGGGATGTTGTTCCCCCACCTGCCATTCCTCCCCTGTGCTCCTTCCTATTGGTAGAAATAAATGTTTAATTATGTAAACAAGTGGTCACCAACATATATAAACTGTTGTTTTGTTTTATTGCTTAAAGTTTGATGAAAAGTCAGAGGCAGCAGTATTACAGTGTTCTCTTTATTCAAATATTTACTGGGAGGTTTTCTTGTTTAGACCAAAATTTAACTTTCTTTATATGTCTCCTTGAGTTCTTCCTTTGCCAGGCAGACAACAATCTCTTTGACAAGGATCAGGCTGAACAATAGAAGGTCTGTGCTTGCTGGCTAGATAAAGGAGCGGAACATAACACTAAGATAAATAAGTAAACTACAGCTTTTAGAAATACAATTTCAACAGCCAAGAAATACATATCCTTTTAAAATCCTGAAGGGTATTATCAGCTTACTGAACTTTATTGCCACAGAGGACTGACAGAAAGTATGTGAAATAGTGTAGCCTAGAGGGGAAGCCACAGGAAGAACAGCTGAGGACACTTGCTTTGTTCAGCATGAAGGAGTCTGAGGGGAGACCTCATTGCAGTCTCCAAATTCTGTGTGAGGGGAAAAGGAGGGGCAGACACTGATCTCTTCTCTCATGACTAGTGACAGGACTCAAGGAAACAACATGAAGCTAAGTCAGGTAAGGTTAAGTTAGATATTAGGAAAAGGTTCTACACCCAGAGGGTGATTGGGCACTGGAACAGCTCCCCTGGGAAGTGGTCACAGCACCAGCCTGACAGTTCAAGAAGCCTTTGGAAAATGCTCTCAGACACATGATGTGGTTCTTCAGTCTGTCTTGGGCAGGGCCAGGACTTTGATGATTCTAGTGGATCCCTTCCATCTCAGGATATTCTATGATTCTATGATAACGGTAATTTCAACACCGAGAATGAGATTTTTGTAAGAGATCCTTTCCTGACTTCTGAAATACTTTAAAAATCCTGTCTAGTGAAATCTAGTCCACAATTATGTTGTACTAAATCACCTGAATAAGCAAAAAAACAAAGCACAGACTGAGACATACAGACAGCCATATTCTCAGGCACCAGATGTTCTTACTACACAAGCTGTTGTCATTAAAATGAAAAACACATGCTCCTTGCTTGTGACATTCCATCAGTTATGCCAGCTTTCTGATAACAGGCTATTTCCAGGCAGTGGCTCCAGCTGTGTTGCTTAATTTCTATGCATGGGCTGAATACATGAAGTCAGACTTTGCACAGCAGCCAATGTATATATGTGCTGTGCTCTGCTTAGTTTAGGGTTTATCCTGTCAGATCTTGTTTCTGACACAGAACAGATATATTATAGCTTTATTTTTCTTTTTGGATTTTTTTTCCTTTTCTTATGTTCTTTTTTATACTTGACATATCTAATTATTGAAGAAATGCATTAATTTAAAAGAAAAAATATTTTATAGAAATTTTTTTTGATCAGTGCAAGAATGGACCAAATGAAAGGAATGAAAAACCTACAACAAATTACGATATGCAGATATACAGAATACCAGTAACAAAAATCCCCCAATCTCACTACCAGATAATTTGCTAATACTGACAGAACAATACTCATTTTCAGTTTTCCCAAACTTTGATATTGCTTTTTCCATCAACCGTAATTAAACTGATTCCCCATATTTTGTTGTTCAGTTGATTAACAAAATTTTGATGTATTTCAAAATAAGGAAACTGGAGTGCAAACTGAATATATCTATAACTTCTACCTCAAATTCCTAAGCAAATATTTAGGTCCGTATCTAGTAATTTTCACATTAATAAAATATCAAAGGGAATTTTTACAACAAAACAGGAAAATAAAAACACGGTTGAAACCTAAGACATCCAAAATTATTGATGGTGTTTGGCTGCTACCTTCCTGCTTATGGAATTCTCCAAAAATTGCTAATTTTTACTTCTATTACAATCAATACACTAATGAGCTTGCAGGTTTTTTAAATTTTAATTTCTGTAAATTGCAGATATTATAACATAGCAAGAATTATACTAAAAAGAAAATTCCAATCACTTATATATTTCAGTGACCAAATCTGCAACAAAAAGAAAAGATTTCAAAGGCTAATGTTATCAATAGCAATTTTGACGATTTTCTAAACTTACATGGCAAATTGTCCCCATCCAGTATCTAAACACCCACACAGGGTCTATCACTCTCCTCTTCCTAAGCAGAATGGAAGAGAGAAGTAATGCAAAACCTGAAAAATCATGGGTTAACATAGAGACAGTTTAGAAAGTGAAGGATAGAGGAAAATAACAGGTGATACAAAGGCAATCATTCACCACCTTTCACAAGCAGACTGATGTCCAGCCACCTTGGAGGACAGTGTCACTGCTTTTCAATCTACTACTAGTAGTGAATTTTGGGTCAGCTGTCCCACCTGTGTTCTCCCCTAGTTTCTTGCGCACTTCCAGACTACTTGTTCTGGAGCAGGACAAAATGGGAGGAGAAAGGAAAAAAAAAAAGGAAAAAAAAGAGAAAAAGGGTCAGTTGGTAAATTGTAAAGCCTTGACCTGCTCTAAACATTGTTTAGCAATACCCAACACACTGTTGTCTTACCCACACTTTTGGCCAGCAACCCAAAACACAACACCATATGGGCTGCTATGAAGAAAGCTAACTCCAGCCCAGCCAGAGCCGGTACAAGTGATTTACTTCCCAATCTAAAGACAACCTAGTTTTGATCATCAATACATGGTTTCTCCAATAGATTTTTTTTTACTGCTACAGGAAAAATGGCAAACACCACTTCTGCCATATAGCAAGAATGAACTGCCTTGGTTGGACTCCAGGATGGGCTATTCAGAATATCTTCCATAATACACCATGGAAACACTTCAGTTGGTAATTGAATAAGAATATTTATAGTCTTCTTCCACTGCCACTTTCATGCATCACTAATCTGTCCTGTTGGAGATCTGCTGTGAGTTGTTGGAAGAGAAAAATATAATATCTTAGTAATCCACTGATGAAAAACAAAGGTATATATACATATTTTTATGAATTTTTTTTGGTTTTTTTGCTTCAGCTGCAGACAATGTTGCCTCCTCTGATTCTTCCTCATTCTCCTTCAGAGAATTCTCCTCCCTTGCTAACTGACTTATTCTCTTCCTCCACTGTTTCTTCTTGACTACAGGAGAGTTGAAGTTGAGGCTTGAGTCTCTGGTTTAACAACTGTGTTTATTTGTACGTCCCTGGATCCAGAGACCCTCTTGCCCCGCGGAGGGTGTAGAACACAGGCTCAGTAGATGTAGCATACATTTTAACATTTCCATCTCTTTGGTGTCAGCAAGGCATCCTTTCTCAAATCCATGAGGTTTGCCGGTTCAAAAGGTTATCACACTGGTTTTGCCATGAAGTCCCAGATAATCAGAGGGGAAAAATACTATAAGCGCCTCTCTAAATTCTTCTTGCACCTTGCCACCCTTCTCTGTCTAGGACACATCACTGTGCAGCATTCTCAAGTGGATGGCTAAACACAAAGCCAAATTCATAGAACACACCAATACAAGAATTCTGGTTACACAGGGAGATTCAAGAACAGAAGGGTGATGCCACAAAGCAGGAGACATATGTCCCAGAGGAGGAGAAAGAAGTGCCATTCTTATATTCCCCCACTAATTGACTTCTAGAGGGAAAGAAGAGAAAAGTCTAAGTCTTAAATTTCCACAGTTTCTTTCCTGGAGTGCTGAGATGACATCAGTGCACGGCCCAAATAGCAGATTAGGCTAAAGGTCACTGTTTTTAGTAAAGTCCTGCTGGGCAAAATGATAAAGCAACAGAACAAACAGAAAAAGCTGAACACAGCGAGGTTGAAGTTCAATGTACTGCAAGAGAGAGAGCACGTCACAGAGCGGGTGAAGTAACAAAGAAAACAGTATCAGAAGAGATCAAGTCAACTTTGTGACAAGCAGCAGCAAGTAAGTACCTGCCGACAACCTGCTAAACTGATACTATAACTATGAATGCAGACTAGCATATTCCAATCAAATCTATAATTATCTAAAAATTCCCAAGACCCATGCTGGCTTCTAAACAAGAATTTGGTGGCTTGACCCAAGCCAAAAACTGAGCACTTGTTCCCCATCCTCCCCAGCAAGATGAGTGAGAGAAGCAGAAGAGCAAAACCTGTAATTTCATGGGTAGAAATAAAGAACATTTAATAGGTGAGGGAAAAGAGGAAAAAACACAGACCAAATCCAAAACAAAACAAAGCTAAAACAAACATAAAATAACACTCCCCAAAAGCAAGAAATTTAAATGTAGCTGCTCACCTTGCCCCACAATGAGAATGCCCAGAGAATCTTTGAGCAAAAGCTGCTTTGTAAATAATGTCCCCAATTTAATTGCTGAAAATTATGTTCCATGCTATGATTTTTTTTTTTTTGCCACTGTTTGTCTACTTGCACTACTGTGTTGACTCTCAACCTCTTGCTCTCACCCTCACTGTTGCTCACAGTTGCAGCAGAATGAAAAGCTTGATGCCATGCAAGCAAAGTTGAGCAATAGACACAATATTGATGTGTTATCATCAGTCAAAACCCAGTCATTTTAGTCAAAAATCTAAATCTAAACCAGCTCTTTCTGGGCTGTTGGGAAGAAAATTAACTCCATCCCAGTCCGACCCAGGTATACCTAGTTAAACATGAAGTTTGCTTTGAATCTAGGTAAAGGGAGATTTAATTTATTTTCAAGAATGTATGGAAATGTATTTTGAGCTACCTATGATAATCTCTCTATTATCAATTGATGTCATTAAAACCTTTCCCCTAATATTACCTGATAAGAACAAAAGTTTGGGGAGTGTCACAAATCTCTTTGACGATTACAGAATGTCTTCAAGTGCTCTAGAGAGAAAATGTCACCCATTTAGATATTCTTGTCTGTGTGGCAGTTTCTTTATATCATCTTAGTTTTTTGCAGCACTAAGCATGAGTATTGCTATACTAGCTACATTTCAATATACGATTTTTTTACAATTAAATATATAGTGTTATGTATTTGGTTATACGTATTTTATGTAGAGATTAATTATACACAGAATTTTTAGAATATTTTAAATTGTCAAAAAATGAAAAAGTTATTTCATTAAATACAAGATCAAATGATTGTTGTGTTTGTTTATATTAGGACATATTCCCTTAACTTTTCTGGCTGATGATTGATCTCTGATGGTCTCTTTTCTGATTTGATTGCCAGATGGATAATTCTATTAGCATTGACCTGTTAGCCATGGGACAACATCTGTATCAGACTCTTTAAAAAAATCTGTTATACATATATATTTTATTTTATCAAGTCATACCTTCAACTTTGCAGCAAAAGTTAGAGAAAATGAACCCTTAAGCACCCTCTCATACTAATCTCATGTATAGACCCAAATTTTTGCTACAATCCAAAACCACTACTGGCTCCTCTTGGTCAAATAGATGGGTATATTGGGGTTGTGTGGCCAGATTTTGGTAGTGGGAGCATCTTCAGAGTTGGCTTCCGTGACAAGCTGCCAGAAGCTTCCCTAGGTACAACAGAGCCAATGCCAGGTGCCTCTAAGACAGACACATTGCTGGCCAAGGCTGGGCCAATCAGAAATGGTGGTAAAGCCTCTGTGAGAAGGAAAGAAATAAAGAAATAGAGAAAGAAATAGAGAAAGAAAGAAAGAAATAAAGAAATAGAGAAAGAAATAGAGAAAGAAAGAAATAGAGAAAGAAAGAAAGAAAGAAAGAAAGAAAGAAAGAAAGAAAGAAAGAAAGAAAGAAAGAAAGAAAGAAAGAAAGAAAGAAAGAAAGAAAGAAAGAAAGAAAGAAAGAAAGAAAGAAAGAAAGAAAGAAAGAAAGAAAGAAAGAAAGAAAGAAAGAAAGAAAGAAAGAAAGAAAGAAAGAAAGAAAGAAAGAAAGAAAGAAAGAAAGAAAGAAAGAAAGAAAGAAAGTTATTGTGCAGACATAATTATGGCCATAGAAGAATGAGGGGAGAATATGTGAGAGGAACAATTCTGCAGACACCAAGGCCAGCAAAGAAGGAGGGGAAGATGCTCCAAGCACCTGAGCTGAGGTTCCTCTGCAACCAATGATGCAGCCTACGGTGAAGCAGCCGTGCCCCTGAAGCCCATGGAGATCCATGGGGATGCAGAGATCCCCCTCTGGAGCATGGATCAAAAGGGGACTGTGAACCCAAGAGAAAGCTGTGCCGCAGCAGGCTCCTTGCAGGGACCTGCGGACCCGTGGAGAAAGGAGCCCACACTGGAGCAGGTCGCAGCAGTTTGTGGAGAAGTGTCTCCTGTGTGAGGGACCCCATGCTGCAGCCAGGGAAGGACTCCCTTTCCTAAGCAGCAGGAGAAAAAACATGGCCATAACCCCCATTTTGTATCCCTGCACTGCTGAAGGGGAAGAAGGTAGAGACTGGGAAAGAGAAAAGGGTATTTTTAAATGCAGTCTTTTAGGATAATCTGAATAAAATAGACTTGAACCTTAACTTCAAGGCAACTTAGCTAACACAGGCATATTATGCTCACTAAAGGGGAGTAATGAAATAATGAGAATTAGTGACTTTTACTGAAATGGACAAGATGTTCTGGATAAAGAAAATTGTAGGCTTTTATTGCTCATTAAAATTTTTAGAGATGCAATAGTAAAGAAATCAAAAAGCTATAGGGTGTATAAGAACCATGAATATATGATATAAACCCATGACAGTGGTATAATAGCCATATTTCTCTTACACAGAAAATGTGTTTATATTATTTAAATAATCCAGTTTCAAATATAAGTAAACACTAGATATTGTAAATGTAGGGGTTTTTTTTTTTTATCTAAACCAGCTTTAGTGTGTTTTTTTAATTATGTGATGATTATGATTTACCATGTTCTGACTTCACATCTGTGAATAAGGTTAATGACACACAACAGCTGTCACTGTTGAACAAACAGCAGCCTGTTGATACAGGGTACCAAAGCCCAGGACATCATCAGGCACCTCTGTTGGGATGGAGACAGGGCATTAGGTACTTCTGAGGTCACGACAAGCCATTAGCCTGGGGGAGATTGTTGGGATCATGCCTGGTGAGGGGAACAAGGCTCACACAGCCCCAGAATGGCTGGAGAGGGCCATGGGAATGAGGCCAGGCTGAGGGTCAACTAGAAAGTTAGTCTAGCCAAGGAAATAGGGGCAGAGATGTGGCTGTGAGGGAACAGGGCCAAGTCCAGGGACTTTGCAGTGGGAATTTGAGGGCAGACAAACTCCCTGCAATGATGATGTCTTGGTTTTGGCTGGGATAGAAGTAAATACTTTTTTTTAGTATCATGTACAGGTTTGTGTTTTGGATTTAAGATGGGAATAAAACATGTGTTTTAGTTGGGTTTGAGTAGTATTTACCCTAAATCAAGGACTTCAGTTTCTCATGCTCTGCCAGTGATGATGTACGTAAGAAGCCAGGAGGGAGCACAGCCAGAACAGCTGACCCAAACTGGACAAAGGGATATTCTATACCATAGAATGTCATGCTTGGGGAACTTAGCCAGGAGACACTTTGCTGCTTTGGAGCAGACATGGCATCAGTCAGCTGGTGGTGAGCAATTGTATTGTGCACCACTTCTCTTGGGTGCTGGTTCTCTCTCTCATTTTCATTACTATTATTTTATTATAGTTTGTTTCAATTTTAAAACTATTTTTGTCTCAACCCATGAAGCTTTTTTTTTTTTTTTTCACTCTCTTCCACACTAAGGCTGGGAGTGGAGAGTAGGGATGGGAGTGAGTATCTGTGCGGTTCTTTTGTGGCTAAATCATGACAGATGGTCAAGATAAGCAGACCTGGCTGGTGAATTCTAGACCTTGAGACAACCAGAGAAGGACAAAACAGACTGCAACAAGAAAAGACTGAAAAATAGTCCCAAAGAGACTGCGGGACTTTGGGAATGAATGTTGTGCTTTATCTACATTGTTGACTACTTTGAAGTAGTTAAAGAGAGAAGGACGGAGGTGACTGATGGTGGGGCTCTAGCACCCTTTGCTCAGTGGAAATCACCTCACTCAACCTGAAGACCTAGGGACCATCACAGAGAATGAGCACAACCCTGTGGCAGAGGGGAGGTGCAGTAAGGACTTTTGTTTAACACTTTTTAGTGTATTATTATAAAAGAATTTTTCCTGTATTTATTCTAAGTGTTATTGTAACTGGACTGATGGTCACTCTTGGCCCCATTTCAATTTGGTAACTCAGAATTTAATTAGGTAAAAAGTACATACCTAGTTCTAGACATGAGTTCCATTTTCTCTATGCATAATTTTGACTGCAACAGTACAGGTGATAAATACAACTGTTGGTACCTAATATTTAATAGAAAACAACAATATATTGATACATTTAAAGAATATCTTAACTATTTTAAAATATGTCAATCAATTGAATAAATGAAGGAAAGGTACTGAAAAGGCTATTATCTCCTTCAGAAACAGTTATGCAAAGAATCAGTTTTAAATTTTATAGTTTTTCCAGAATAACTCTACAGTACTAACAGACATAACAAAAATCTAGAAAACAAAATCTTCAAGTTGTAAAGCAACAGAATTTATCATAAACTGTTAGAAAATGTATAATCCCCTTAGAAATTTCCCTTTCTCAACCATTCTGTATTTTAAGCAAAGCTGTTAATTTAAATGTCAGTATCTACACTAGAAATATGTTCCATTCTTCTTTCTTAAGTAGTATGTCATAATTTAATGGTTGCAACATGATCTCCAAAAGTTATTTAGTATATAGTAACAATGAGTTCTGCAATGTTTACAATTGTGAACAAATAGTTTTTTTATTATCAAAGTTCTACAGAAGGAAATTATCATGCAAGAACAACCTAGGTGTTGTAATATGCCATCTGCTTTAGAAATGTGCAAGCAGAAAATTATCATGAAGAGTGATTTTAACATAAAAGGGTGAGTCCTATGACATGTTTTTTTCTTCTTGAAAAGAACCCATGCATGGAAAAATATTTGCAGCACATTAAATGTTTGACTTTAAAATGGATGTATATAGGACATCACATTTTTTAACTGAGACATGACAATATGCTGCAATGAATGGTTATTTGATATGAGGTACGTTCTGTGCTTTAAACACTGGTGGTTTTGTCAATAAAGAAGATGGCACATTGAAGTTATGTCTGTTCAAGTTATGTATATTTTTCAGTAATAAAGAGAAAGTAACCATAGCTTCTGCCATTTCAAACAAGCAGTCCCTGATAATGTTTAGAAAAATTAACATAAATCATCTTAAGAACATTTAAAACTTTCTTTTGTTGAGGGAATTTTAGTTTTCTTTCTGATTTGATTTTTTTCCCTTGTATTATATCTTCATCTAACTTCTCTGACTAGCAAATTTGTGTTTCATTATTGTTAGCCTTCTGTCATCTAGAATTTTTAAACTGTTAATAATGTGAAATGCAGTAGACACCCACTCTTATGAACTTAACCAGTCTATACTCATGTAATTCTGACAAAAATTAATATAGTTTAAATCCTCCTGACGGAAAAGTCCTTTTGAAACTTATGACCTCTTCTCTTTTTTTGTTGGCTGTATTGTTTATTTTAAGATTGATTTTGAATTGTATTATCTACCTTGCAGAACACTTGCAGGACTTGATCTATGTTGCTAATGAATGTATAGATATATCTATTCTTAGGAATTTGGAGATTTGATGTGACAATGTGAAAGACAGAAAACCAAGTTTTTTTCCAAATTTTCAATGCACATTGCCAGTGCTTTTTAATAGTTATTAAACATTGTAATTACATATGCAAACAATTATTCTGTATGAAACATATACTAACTTTTACTATGAGTTTCAGTATGGAACTGATGTTGTCTTAGCACTGATGGCTATGATCCTTGATGGTTCCTTCCTTCCTTCCTTCCTCCCTCCCTCCCTCCCTTCCTTCCTTCCTCCCTTCCTTCCTTCCTTCCTTCCTTCCTTCCTCTCTCCTGAAGTTTTCATTTTTGCTCTGCCAGTACCCAAAACAAAAACAGGTGATCCCATTTGCTATTCATATCTTCTTTTGAGGACCAAAACTTGTTCTGATTTTGCTTATAACTTCAAATTATATTAGTATAGTAAAAATATTTTAAAGACAGTCTTTAATCAAGTTTGATTTAATAAAATATATTATAAACAGATTCTGTTGGGTTGAACTACTTGTTCTTAAACATAATAGCTATTATCCAGGTTACTGTTAAATCCCAACAATTCTTTCACAGAACCCTCCCATTAATCATAAAATTGTAAACTCAAGTGTTTTAAGAAATATGTAGACCTTGTATCATGGCTGTCTGCACCATCAATTGTCCATGTGGCACAGTGTCATGGTTTGGAATAGTTTGGGTTTTTGGTTAGAAGAGGGCTCCGCCAGCCATGGAAGTGATTTTCTTGCAAAGATGTGTGTACAGCTTCTGCCAGAATTGACAGAATCAATCAACTGGCTAGTTTGGATATTGGCAACTTTTTAAGCCACTTAGGAAGCCTGACACGCCTCTGTGATACACGTTTAAGAACAAGCTAAACCCCGAGAAAAGCCCTTTTACTTCCTGGCTTTGGCTTTCGGACAGGTAACTGGGGGTGGGGGGGGCGGTGCGGGCGTGTGACCAACAGCGAGAGGCGANAGATGTGTGTACAGCTTCTGCCAGAATTGACAGAATCAATCAACTGGCTAGTTTGGATATTGGCAACTTTTTAAGCCACTTAGGAAGCCTGACACGCCTCTGTGATACACGTTTAAGAACAAGCTAAACCCCGAGAAAAGCCCTTTTACTTCCTGGCTTTGGCTTTCGGACAGGTAACTGGGGGTGGGGGGGGCGGTGCGGGCGTGTGACCAACAGCGAGAGGCGAATTCCAGCTGCAGGGCCTGGGTGAGATTAACCCTTTTAGTGCTGTAAGACTTCTCTAAAACAAATGAAGCCTGCAGACATCAATCCTCTCCCAGGTCAGAGGAAAGGGAAAAGTGAAGGCACATGAAGAAAAAACACCATAAAGATACCCAGGTCAGTGAAGAAGGAAAAGCTGAAACCCTGAGGGAGGATAAAGAGGAGATGCTTCAAACCTAGAAGCTGAAATTGTTGCAAAACTATGGTGATGGCCTATGATACATCAGGGTACCCGTTGTAATTTCATGGAAGCATGGAGGGTGGAGCATTCAAACTGCAATTGTGAGCAAAAGTACCTGTGCTGAAACAAGCAAATGTTGAAGCAGCTGTGATCTGATGAGAAGTTTGGGCGCTGCTGTGCCAGATATGTTGGAGCTCCAGTACAAACTAGAGTCCAAACCAGTGAAGCACTATGCCTCTAGTGACATTGCCAATGCATTTTTTTGCTGTCCCAGGGGTGGGGGCGCGGTCCCACAGTCTGCCATGGACTGATCCGCTCCCAGGGAAGAAGACAACCTCTGTTCCTAGAGATGAAGATGCTCCCAGAGATAAGTGAAGAGAACCTTTGCTTCTGAATGGCTTATCTGTAAACCAGTACCCCATTAGCTCAAAATGGAACCTTCAAAAACAGTTGCAGGGGGAAAGCTGTAAGATGAGGGAAGGAACATTTCATGTGAGCAGAGAACCAACCCGAGTGGCTGTCTCTCTGTGACACTGAAGCCACGAGACAACTGTTTCTTGTGGAGATGTCTCCATAGCATGAGCAAGAGAGACTCCTCTCCCTAAGTGAACTTAAAAAGATTAATTAGAGAAATGGTAAGCTGACTGAAACTCTCAAGGGCTGTCTTTTTCACATTGTCAGTGTGAGGAGGGAGAAAGGCAAATAGAAGTGTTCTGAAAGTCTAGTCTGACTTTTTTTCTTCAAGTCTGTTAATAAACTTCTTTATATTCTTTGAAGCTTTGTGCCTGCTTCGCTTTCTCCTAATTCTTATCTTGCAAAAGGAAAATAAGTAAGTAATGGATATTTTGAACCAAACCACTATACACAGTTTAAAAAGCACTAACCCAAATCCTTACTAATATATTATTCATGTATGTGACATTGCAGTAGAACATAAAAGAGGTTTCAAATCAGATTTACTGTTGTCTAGAAAGGAAAATTTGTTGAATAGAATGAACACAAAACATTGTGTCTTTTCAATTGGTTTCAGATGCTTTTCTCTTGTTATTTTTGGTTAGGTTTTAATGAAGTCATCAATTAAAATGCACTCTTGCCATGTACTACTGAACATTTGCAAAATTGTAATAATTTTTAAAACTCTATCATATATTTTTGCAAAAAATTGAATATATAATCTGTTAGACTGTTGATGTCTGAAGCTGGGATATCTTGGAAATTGTTTATGGTATTTTGAAGCTACTTTTCTTAATATAAAGTGAAAAAAACATTATAAAGTGTTAAGGAAAATTCACTTTATTAATATATGTGAACATATAACTGAATAATTTTGCAGTATATTGCTATAGCAACAAAGCAAAATGCTTTGTTCATTAACTTACCGTAAAAGGTGTTTCATGTGTGATGATAGATAGCACAAAGAGCACCTGTGGTGTATAAAGATCTAATTCATTCAAAAATTACCAAGATAATACAGAAAAGCATAATTTAACCAATATAATTAAGATAATGGGGATTGATGTATGGTAGACACAAATCTCTAGTAAGGAACAATCGAAAACCTTTTGTCTAAATCTTGATAGCTACTGACTCTTGTGAAAAGAAAAGATGTCTTCATTTCACAGAAATTAAAAGTGCATTTGTCAGGTAAATTAATTCTATTACTTTTTGGCTTATCTTCATTTTAATTTAGAAGAAATGCACTTTAACATCACAGAGAAATAGCTTTTTCAGTAATAATCTTAATTTATGTAAACTATCTAGAAATAACTTAGAACTTGCATTTTTTAACAGCAATTTTCCAAGTTAATTGCTCGCGATCAGTCATAAAATGATGGGAAGAAGTTTTTCCTGTTTTTAGTTTTACCAAGGCTGATTTCAGAAATCTTAAAATAAAAGTGATTAGTTCATTGATGTAAAAATGAAATTATCTCCTGAATTTTTCTCACCAACTTTTCCCTCAAATTTTAAATCAGTCAAATGCAATGATGGATTTCCATATTTTTTACAGTAAAGGCAAAATTGCCAATAGTTTATTTTCAAGGCACTGTCAATTTTTATGTTTCCACTCAGTTCAGCAGTCTAGTGGTCTTCAAAAAGAATAAATAAGAATTTTCCAAACTTCTGGGACTCATGTTCATCTGGCTGTAAAGCTAGTCACTTAGGAGCCCTCTGTAGTAAAAAAAAAAAGAAGTATTATTTCCATAACATTGTTTTTCTGCCCCAAAATATCAGAAATAAGCTTAAAGAATACTACAGAGGACTCTTTCTTTGCACGTATGGGAATTCTCATTCAAGCAAGATGGGTTCGAGCTTCTTCAGACTGTGAAGGAAAATACCACCTGATTCATTTCTTCTCACAATTTTGCATGTGCTCTGTATTAATCCTCACTGATATATGGCATATCACACCCATTACCATTTGAAATATGAATCAATCAGCAACAGATGTGAACTCTTCATGACCAATTCTCCATGTGTCTACAGTCTTTTCACTTTATAGGGAACACTAATTTATTTTTAACTGTTTTATTGCTGTCGAGCCTATTTCCCACTTCATCTTCTGAAGCGCAAATCACTGATCTTCTGTCTGTTTAAGAAAAAAAAGGAGTTATGAATGTATTCTAGAAATTCAGATTCCCATATTGCTTCCAGAGAGCTGAGTTACCGTATCTGCTTAGTGTATTTCTCTGCAAATGTGAGGGAAATAAATATATTTTTAAACTCACTTATAAACTTCTCTTTAAAGGTTTCTTTTGGGAGGAATAGAAGATACTGACAAAACAGTAATTTTTTTTACATTTTAGCACATATGAATATTTTATTAATATTTATAGTAAGTAACAAATGCATAATTTCAAAACTTTCACAGATTTTTTTCCTCAAATTCTATTCCCTAAATAAAGCTTTTAGAAATCCCTGCACCTGCAAGAAAAACTATCAAACTGGAGAAAGCCAGCTGTCAGGATTTTAATTTCACAGGAAAATATTTTTATGAGACCCTGACTTACAAAAATACATCATAATCAGTAGATTTCATTCAGCAGTGGAAGCTGAGATATGCACATGAATTGAGAATGAGAATTTATTTTTCCCTTGCAGGTTTAAAAAATAATTTCATAGACCATTTTAAAAAATTATTTGCCTGTATATTTGCATTTCTGTTGTTCCTCCCATATGATCTAATAACCTCATCTACATTTTTTCCTACGTTTGGTAAAGTTATATTTTCAAAATGCTACATTATCAAACAATCTTATGGGTTATAAGTAGAAAGTATATCACAAAAATTAGTAAAATATTTCCAATAGTCTGAAACTAATTTTTGTAACTTTTGATTACCTGCTGTTCTGGTGATTAAAACATATTTGCTAAATATAAGAATTATCTTTTTTCATCTAAATGTAATGGAGAGACAAATACTCAGATCCTGTAACTATAATTGAGTGCTCAAGATACCTTTATTTTATTTCCATTTATTGTAATTTCTGTCAGTTGGCTTTTCTATATTTTGTGGATTTTATCTGTCAGGTGGCTTAAAACATATAGGTCCAGCCAGGAGAAAAAAAATATGTTAGCATGTTAAGTAGTACTGATAATCAAATACCTCTTTAGTCAAATCAATTATATGAAGGAACAAGGAAAAGTGCCAGATTCTGTATCTGGGATGGAACAACCATGGATGTACACACGGTGGAATGAGAGGCTGGAAAGAAGTGCCATGTAAAGGGACCTGGAGGTCCTGGTCCATGGCAAGTTGAATGTGAGTCAGCAGTGCCCTGGCAGCCAGGAGGGCCAACCCTGTCCTGGAGGGCATCAGGCACAGCATCTCCACCTGGGCAAGGGAGGGTGAACTCACCTCCAGTGCTGGGGGCAGTTTTGAGATGCACAATGCAAGAGAGGTATAAAGCTGTTAGAGAGTGTCCAAAATAGGGCAACTGAGAAGGCAAAGGACCTTGAGGAGAAGCCGTATGAGGGGTGTCTGAGGTCACTTGTTCTATTCAGCCTCAGAAAGAGGAGACTGAGGGGGGACCTCGTTGCAATCTCCAACTTCCTCATGGGGGAAGAGGAGAGGCAGGCACTGATCTCTTCTCTTCTCTGCACTGACCAGTGCCAGGACTTGAGGAAATGGCCTGAAGTTGTGTCAGGGGAGGTTTAGGATGGAAATTAGGAAAAGGTTCTTCACCCAGAGGGTGTTTGGGCACTGGAACAGGCTTCCCAGGGCAGTGGTCACAGCACCAGCCTGACAGAGTTCAAGAAGCATTTGGACAATGTTCTCAGGTACATGGTGTGACTCTGGGGATGGTGCTGTGGAGGGCCAGGAGTTGGACTTGATGACCTTTGTGTGTCCCTTCCAACTCAACAGAATGTGTGATTCTGTGAATACAGAACTGTAAGGATAATTTTGAAGACGAACACTAAAAGCTATTCAGGCAAAACAAAGATGATGAAGGAGTTGTGTGCAGATTGACCCTTGTTATTTAAAAATAAGTATAGTTTGTTTTCACAATCCCAGATAATCCCACTGTGTTTCATCCAACAATGAGAACAGCAGAGATTTTTCACCCTTTAGTGGCCAGCTGTCCCTTGTAAAAAAAGTGAGATTAATCTCTGGTCAAGGGAGCTGATGGATAACATATTGCAGCATGTGGGATTTAGATGTCTGCATTTTTTCTTGGCAGACTGTATAAGGCAGGAAGATGAAAAGTCATGAAAATTTACTAGGCCAAGTATAAAAATCTGCCCATTGTTCTTCTTTTATGGAAGAAAAGATAAGGAAACAGAACAAATACAAATACAAAACCAAACCAAACCAAACCAAAACAAAACCAAGCAAAATATTACCAAAGGGTAGTTTGTTATATATTTGATCATTGAGTACATTTAAATTATGAATACTCTCTGTTCTTGCCTTCTTCGTTACAAGAAAATTTTTGCTTTCCTCATACACTTATCAAACTGACTGTGTTATTTGAGGTGAAAGTAATTAATCTTCAGTTTTTTCCTAGAGGAGAAGCTTAATGACTTAGCTAAAATAAATGTATAAGCATAACACACACCCGTGAAAGTTTCACTATAAATCTGAATGGATCAGCTGATTGTACACACACATTGTATATATTTCTGTGAAGTGAAAAAGGTCCATGCAAGGATAAAGAAATGCAATTTGTCCATCATGATAAAGAATGGGTTGGCCAAAATAAAATCACTTAAATAAGAAAAAGAACACACAGCAAGAAAAGAAAGCAGTAAATGTTAGGATGCTAACCAGAGGCTTAGCACACCTCATTTTACCTCTTCTGATAGCCCCATCCTATCTATTTTCCAATCTATTGAAAAGACTTTGAGGTCTAGATGTAGAAAAAGGTCTCATTGTACACTAAACATAAAGCAATATTCCATTGCATTAAGGGCAACTTGGTGAAATGAATACATAAAGTCAAGACATCAATGTTAAAAATGCTGTCTTAAACTATTTGGGAACATGAATCATCCATATCCATATATAAATGCTGATAAAGCACCAACTTGTAATCTGATGCCAAGTGACACTGAATGGCTTTTATCTAAATTGGGTAGAGCTTCTCCCTTTGTAGTGACTCTGTCACAGAAAAAAGTAATTCATGTGGTAAAGAACGTTAACAGGGACTGAAATGACAGATAAATAGGATAGAAAATCAAGGGTTCAACATGAGTTTAAAAGAAAAAAATAAATTCTGCACTGAAAATTCCTTAGGCACTGGCAGTTAGGTTCATTTTATATGAGTTCAGTTGCCTGACGGTCACATTTATGGTCTAAAATAATGGTTTGATTCTTCTTCAGTTTGTAAAAAGATAAAACAGTAAATTCTATCTCAAAACAAGAGTGATGGTTCATCTAAAATAGCATACCTTTTTTTATTTGAAGGAAGAGTGAGATTTCCATACTGCATAACCCTAAAATCAGATTTCTGAAAATTAATATTCCTATTTGATTTAAATCTAAACCTTTTTTTTTTACAATTGAGATGCTGTTCTTGATTTTTTTTTTTTTTAATCAGACTGCTTAAGCATTTTGGAGGCAAGAATGAAATCAAAATATAATATGCAGTGGATCAGCAACAGTGTAGTATCACTGCTTATGAAACAAAGTCTGAAATCATGAATTTCAGGTTCATAGCAGTGCTTATCTGCAGCTATGATGTACGGAACTAGACTAGAGTGATTATCACATTTAAACCTGTCTCCCTGTGCAGTGTTTTCCACTAGTGGCTTTAGCTAAAATCAGTGCAGTGATGCTTAGGGATCATTAGTTCCAAGCCACTTGCCATGGGCAAGGATGCCACCCACTAGATCAGGTTGCTCAGGGCCCCATCCAGCTTGGCCTTGAACACTTGCAGAGATGAGGCATGCAAAACTTCTCTGGATAACCTGTTCCAGTGCCTCACTAACCTCTAAATAAAGAATTTCTTTCTAACCTCTAATCTAAATCTACCTTCTTTTTTGTTTAAAACTCTTCCCCCTTGTCCTGTTACTATCTGCCCATGTAAAAAGTTACCGTCCCTTTTTTATAAGCCCCCACCAATTAGTGGAAGGCTGCAATGAGGTCCCCCCAGAGTGTTCTTTTACCCATGGTTTTCTGGAGGTGGCTGAACACCTGCTTACAGATGGGAAGTGGTGAATGAATTCTTTTTTTTCTTTTTGCTTTGCTTGCGTGTAAGGTTTTTGCTCCAGTTATTAAGCTCAGGAGTTTTCTCACTGGAAGTAAAAAACCAGATGGGATTAGTTATCTAACTTTAAAAGTATGAGAAAAATGTCTCCAGACCTAAGCTAGTCATCCTTGGATCTTTTTATAACCATTTGAGAGAAAAAAGTGCTCTAAGGTCATGATTTATCTCAAGGGATGTACCCAAAAGTAGGTTAGATCACTTATACCCTTAAAATATTTGTTTCTTTCCACTGACTGTGTAGAGATCCAGGAGAGAATAGCTGACACATCCACAATTGATAAACAGTTTCCTCTTTCAACCCTATATTACCTTCATTTCATTCATATCAGAGAAAATCCGAGATACTTCTTTTATCCCTCTCTTCTGAACTTCCTAATTTTCTCTTAAGGCATAGAGCCATAGGAATTTAAAAGAAGCTTCCTGATCCAGAGACCAACCTCTATGCTTCTCTGCTCCTCTTAATAATATCCCAATTTAGATAATATTATTTTTATAATTTATACAAATTCTCATTAGACAAGGAAAAATAATCAGGTATCACTGGAAAGTTTACAGGTTGCCTAGCAAGTTAATCCTTTTTTAAAAAAAAAAAAAGGTTTTCTAAATTCTCCTTCCTGAGAGAAAAAAATCTTAAGATTTAATAAAAATTCAGTATTACTTCTGTGTCAATCCTTTTAGATTTCTTCTGAGCATGGAGAATGAAAAATTATGGTGGATTCATATTTAAAATAGAATATTTTTTAACATAAGCAAACTGGACTTGCATAAACCCATAGACCTTTATGAGAGGCACACATGAGTGCTGAAGAAGGTGGTTGATGATGTTGCAAGGTCCACCTCAATAATCTTTGATCAATCATGGCGACCAGGAGAAGTGCCTGAGGACTGAAGGGAAGGAAGTTTAACTCTCACCTTCAAGAAAGTGAAGAAGAAATAACTTTAGAAATACAGATCTGTCAGTCACACCTCAGTCCCTGGGAAGCTGATGGAGCAGCTAACCCTGGAAATAATTTCCAGGCACATGAATACCAAGAAAATCATCAAGAATAGTTAGCATGTATTCACCAAGGGGAAATCAAGCTTGACTTGATAAACTTACATAATGAAAGAGCTGTCCTTATAGATGAGAGAAGAGAGTGAATAACGTCTACCCAGACTTCACTGAGGCCTTTGATGCCATGTCTCACAGGATTCTCATAGACAAGCTGTTGGTTTATGGGCTGGGTGAGCAGACAGTGAGGCAGATTGAAAACTGGCTGAATGGCTGGGCCCAGAGGATGGTGATCAGCAACCAGAGCATGGTGATAAGGTACAGCTGAAGGCCAGTAACTGGCACTGTATCTCAGAGGTTGATACTGGGTACAGTCCTATTCATCATCTTCATTAATGATCTGGGTGGTGGGACAGACTGTACCCCCCACAGGCTGGCAGATGACACCAAACTGAGAGGAGTGGGTGATATGCCAGAGGACTGTGCTCTCAGGAAAGAAGGACTGCAGCCTCGTCTAGTGGGGAACATCCCTTCCCAAGATGGTGGGGTTAAAACTAAATGATCTTTAAGGTCCCTTCCAACTCAAGCCTATGATTTCTAAGATTTCTATGATTATTTGGAGCAAATGTAAGAAAGCAGCTCAATAGAGTGTTTTTAAAATGTTTTACCAGTTTTAGTGTGCTTAGAGTTAAGACTCATTCAACTTAACAAAAATAAGAAAGTAAATAGAATATATACAAACCAATACAGAAACTGGTGACTCTCAATAATTTCAATAGAAGCAAATTATTTTCCTCCAAATTGAGTAGCTGTGACTTTTTACAAGAGAAGAGACTGACTTCCTCCTGATTTTTTATATTTTTGGCCAATTTACATTAGTTTTTTTCCCAATTCACCAGATGACAACATTGTGCCAATTAGGGGTGTTGATGTCCAACTATTAATTTTTAAATAGTCACCCTAGCAAGGTCTTATCAAGCTGAGAAGCACTGTAGCATGTGTTACTGACAGTGTAAAATGGACAGTGCCTTTGAATCAAAGTTGGTAATTTGAATGTGTAACTTGAGGCCACTCCAAGGGTGTGGCCACACTGACCTATGCAGTTCAATTCCAGATTTTGCACTTAATTTAAGTTAAAGAGGTAGGTATCCTGAATAATCTCTGTGTAGGTGCAAGTAAGCTAATTAATCAATAAAATTACAACTCCAATCAAGTAAAAAAAGTTTCAATCATTGATTCTTTCAGAACACAGCTGCAAGCATCTTAAATTTAAACTATGACACCTAAGTAGAGATTAATCTGAAATTTGAAATTTACCATTATGGATTGATCCAGCTGGGCAGACTAGTCCAGCCAGCTGTTTTACCTCATTCAAATACAATGTTTCTGGCATTCAATTTATGGGGGAAACGCTTTGTCAGTATATTGCAAACTGTGAAAATGGGATACCATAAAAAGTGCATAATTATTCCTTGGGTTTTTATGCCTATTAATCTTTTTTCCATGCATTATCAAATCTTTTTTTTTTTCTTTTTTTTTTTTTTAATTTAAATACTGAAATTGGAGGCCAGTATTTGTTACCTAATATCACATAAACTTTTCTTCTGAAAGATCTTTCCTTAGTAGCTTACTTTAATTGTTTTTTTTCTTTTTTTTCTTCTTTTCTCAGGCAGTACTGCTTCACCATTCGGCAGCAGGCTTTTAACTAATAAGTTGGCACTTAGAGAAGAAAGGGATGAATACTGTTAATGGTTAACTTTAAATCACAGATGTACTTCCAGATAAAGAGTGTGTTAAGTGCCAGCAAGGCATAGCATATTTGATTATATTGTTTGCCATCTCAATGAAACAAACAAAGACTGAATATTCAGTCAAAACATTTTAAACTACATTATTTTCCTTCATGTCTGTGAAATGTCTTTAGCATCAAAGTGATGAAAGCTTATTAGACTTCACTAAAAATCTCAAGGAAATGCTTAATCATGATAGATCAAAGTCTGTGAGTCCTGGGGAAAGGTATTTTATCAAAGCATTTAGATGAAACTGTTTTTGAAAACACTGTTTGTAGGAAAGTACCATATTCTTTCCTTCAGTTGGTAATTCTGCTTATGTCATGGAAATAGAACTAGAATTACTTTGTGGGTGCAATTTACTTGGTGGATGTGATCATTACTTCTAAATGCCACCTAGGTGTCCGCAGGTCAGGTTGGCACGGAGAGGCTAGGATGAAGGTGACTATCAACCATTCTCAGAAGTGCTCACCTAAAGCACTACATTAATCTTTACAGTTGGTCATGCACATAATTGTGCAAACTCTCTGGCACTAGACAACTTAATTAGAATGTCCCCTGGAGACTATGTTGGATACAAGCACACGAATAGCATAAAAACTTCTGAACACACAAGGGTGGATAATATTTGGAAAAAACAAAGTAAGTTTACAGAAATCAAGGTTGGAATTCAATTCCAGATCATATACTCCTATACTGAAGTGTCTAGATGTGGTGCCAGTTGGTTATAAGTTTACATTATCAGGATACACAATGAAAAACAAAACCAGAATTCATTGGTTTCATTATAGGGTTCTCATGCCACTTGGGCTCATTAGAGTAATAGTTGCTGTATGCTTGTGATACAGGAAAACTCCAGTCTTCTTTTAGATCTGTATCAGACTCTTCAGGCTTATAAGAGTGCTTCAGATACCTAACCACTAGAAATGCTTTTACCCAGTTATGTTTCACCCCTATTCAATATGGTTGATGGAATCTGGAGATCTAACTTGTCTGATGATAAGTTTAACTGTTTGTATTTCAATGGGATGTTAGATGTTTTACATCAGTAGCAATGCTAGTATGCTCCTACAAAATACACATTATGGAGAACTTTACAAGCTCATCTTGGAAATACAAATCCAAGTCAGTGTAGTACTTTATTCCTAGGTATTGTCTTTTGTGCTCACAACATGATATAATGATTTTCTTTGATTTGTGGAGTTAACAGCTAATGGAAATGTTCACACACAACCACCCTGAATCTGTGGACCATGAGAATATAGTTATATTGAAGTAATTTCAGTGAAGATTTATTTGGTGAGTAATCTCTTTTCTCACCTGAAATTTACTACCAGAGGAATTCAGTCTGATATTTGAAATAGTGGCATGTTTTATAGTTACTTTTTCTTTCTATTGCTGTAAAAGCGAGGAACATTTAACATCTTTCCTGTTGCGCAGAAACTGAAATAAAATGTAAAGACAAGTGTATATAGATAGAGTATTATTGGCTCTGAGCTGTAACAGCTGTGTTACAATGTTTACTGCCACAAGTTAGGTATTTCCAGATGGAAACAATGTTGTAATTCATAAATTTTCTAGGGAAAAGAGTTTGTATGCTCTTGGAAAAAGCTACCCACATCAGTGACTGCATAAAGAAAACTCCACAGTTTGGTTAAATATATCTG
Organism: Lanius ludovicianus; assembly: GCA_013397235.1. Classification (NCBI taxonomy): domain Eukaryota; kingdom Metazoa; phylum Chordata; class Aves; order Passeriformes; family Laniidae; genus Lanius; species Lanius ludovicianus. Next base: position 210,207 of record VYXG01005504.1, read on the forward strand.
ATTTGTTACCAGAAGGATGCAAAATCAGCAGCTTTTTTATTGTGTTTTTTTGGGTGAATAATGAAGCAATGACTCCTGCTCAAGGTACTTCACTGATTTCTGAGAGATATGTTGATATAAAAGCTAGAGTAATAATAGTGACTCTAGACTGTGTTTTAAAATACACTGCAATCAACACTTTATTAAACTCTATTAACAGAGCTAATTTAATAACTGCTTAAGTTAACTTAAAGCCTATTGTAAGCCTAAGCTAGCAAGCCACTGTTTTTTATCAAACCAAGCATATGAGGGAAAGCAAATGGAAACTTATGAATCTTTCTAATCTATGCTGACTTTCATTTCCAGGCTAAATGAAAACAGCTTCACAGGGAGAATAACTACATTTGGAAAGATTTTCACTTTCATCCTGCAGAGGAATTTGTTACTTCCTGTGGTTTATTTTTCCTTGAAAACATGGATCTCTTGCACAGATTCAGGAAGAAATATGTAAAATTAAATATTAAAAAGGTATCACTTGAACTGTTTCTGCAAAAATATTTTTCCATTTTGTAACTCTTCTAATAGACTTTCCACAAAAGATGTCCAAAGACACCCTTCAGAGAAAGAAAGCAAAGGAAAAAATACCCTCCTTGGGAACTGATTTCAAAGAAATCAGTAAATTTTCAAAAGAAATCTCAATCAAAGAAAAATTTAGGAAATTAATTAGTATTTTTTTCTCTTAAAAATTTAGTTCCATAAGTATTGAGCTTATGCCTTAATTTTCTTTTAACGACTTACCTTCACTTTTCAGAATCACAAATCATTGGTAGTGATTCTGACTGGCAGAGTATTGCCTGAGACAGTTGCTGATGCACCCGACAGCCAACGTGAGTACGTGCAGGCCTGTGAGGTGCTGTGAACAGCTCTTTGCCTTCAGACCTGTGTGTGCCAAACATCCTCCTTGCCCCTGGATAAAGGTAGCCAACTGGCTGTGATGGACTAGCAGGCATCTCCCACTTGGCAACGTTACACCACCTGCAATTCCTTGTCTCTTTGTTAAGGTAAAGCAGGATATTCTCATGTGAAAATCCTTGTGCTTCAACATGGAAATGACAAATAGAGATTTTTTTTCTTCTGACAGCATGCTTTCAGAACTGTAAAGACCAAAAAGACAGGGAAACTCTGAATGGACATGATCTCTGTCATGTCCTTTCCCCAAACTGGAGGTCCATCCAATTCAGCAATACATGGAAGATTATGGAAGAAATGTAGTGTCATCTGCTCTCTATTCTATTCTGGTTTGGGGTAATTTATATCTCATATTAGGGCTAATAAGTGACATTTATAGTGTTTGAGTGCTTTTTTGATTTGGACTACTAGAAACACTTCTACTGCTGCATTACATTATTCAGTCTAGATATAGATCAACAATTTAGTAGATCAAAAAACTTTTTTAGGATATTCTTGTAAATAAATCTGGGGCAGGGAGGGATGTGCATCTGGTTCTATGTCCTTAAATTCTGGCATTGTGTATTTGTTTTAAGGTAAATATATAAGAAAAGATTAATGACTCTGAAAGCATGCAGCTTAAAACAGTATAATGCCCATATTTTATTTTATCTTTAAAGGCGTTTGAAAAATATATCACTCACTTCACATTGAGGCATTAAAATATATTCAAATAGTAATTGATACTAAGTGCTTCCAAGCTCCTTTATTTTAACATATACTCTAATTACATGAGACCAACTAGTTTTTTACCTCAATATGGATTTACCTAGATATATTTCAGAACCCTAATTTTTTTTACAAGTTGTTTCTATACTTTGATTCACATTTAAAATAACATTGGGACACAGATGTAGCATCTAAAAGTGGTCTTACTTTTTGAGTCATAACTCCAACTTGGAATCAGTAGTATCTAAGCACATACTTTCCTTTTTTTTTGTGATAGGTTCTATGATCACAATGCATATTTGTTCTGGACTTTTACATCTGCAATGGCAGTGAATATTAATACAAATGTCCTGCATAAAATATTAAAATCAGTAATAAAGGTATAAATACATGTTATCTAATAAATTTAAGCCACAGGATTGCCAAATGGGAGAAAAGTCAGTTATACATTTGTGTCTTTTATGAAGAAAGATCTCACAGTATCTGAATGTTCCTTACACACACTTCTCTAGTGGGGCATGTGGCATGATTTCATGTCATATAATAATCAAAGCTACCATAGCATGTCCAAAACAGCTGTTGATTTTTCTGAGAGCTTATCTAAAGCCTAAAAGGTTGAGAATTCTGAGTGTTTTCTTCATTTCATCATTAATCTGTATTCTTAAGATGGAAGCATTTTGACTGCTGATGAAAAATAACCCCATTACTATGTATATCAGAATGTTTCTTTTCATTTCAGTACATATTTTTTATTAAAATAACTTATAAATTTTTAAAAATAATATCATCAAGTCACTGTATTGTATTTAAACAAGATTTCATGGTATAAGAATGGTACTCGCCAAACCACACTGCCGCTTTTTCACTCCTGCCCTCCCTCTGCCACCTGTGCTGGGATGGAGCAGACAATTAGAGGCAGAGAAGGTAAAGATCTTGGCTTGAGATAACAACAATTTACAGAAACAGCAATGAGATCAGAAAATGAACAGTAACAACAACAATATTAACAGCAAAAGTGCATGAGAGAGGTGAGTGATTCACATGAAAAATACTTAGAACCAGGGTTACCCTGATCACTTCCTCTGCCACAACCAGAATTCCTTCTCCAGGAAAGAGACTCTGTTTCCCCACCTCCAGCAAAGACATGAGTTGGTATAAAATAACCTCCATGCCCTAGCCATGCCCCCTTAAACTTGATAAATGTCCTGGTACATTTATAACCAGGAGGAATTCATCATGCAATCAGTCCAAAGCAACTGACCAAGACAAACAGTTGAGTATTATATAAATTTAAATTACATTACATATTTTTATTATTAACATTAACTTAGACCACACACACTAACAGACAAAAAATGTGTCATCACAGGGCAATAGTAGGAAGTGGAGATGTCAAATGAATGTTCTGAAAAAGGCTTTCCCTCTAGTTAACTTCAAAAAATAGACAGTTTAGACCATGAGTCATTTGACTTATTTTAAAGTCTGCTTTGAAAGAAAAGATTAAAAGTAGCTAAAAATACTTATTTGTTCTCTTCTGACTCTAAATAAAGAATAGATACTGACCTTAAAAAGACACGTCTACATTACAGACATTTTTACAGACTAATTCCTCTCCAGAGTCCAGACGCATGAAAGATTTCTCCTCCACCAATCTTTTAGGATTAGTAAATCTGTGTCTGGGTTTTATATGGGCTGTGTTTGTTTTGGTTTGATTTGGTTTGGGTTTTGTTGGTTTGTTTTGTTTTGTTTTGTTTGTTTTGGTTTTAGTGTTTTTGTTTGGTTGGTTGGTTTTTGTTTTGTTTTGTTTTGTTCTGTTTGTTCCCTTGGGTAAAACAATTTTTTAGCTGAATTTATTTTCAAAATATGAAGGAACATGTAATGATTTCTTTAGGCTATAAGTCAATATCTAAGATTTATTCTGGCTACTAAAATATATTGCCTTCTGCGAGTCATCCCTAGCATGTAAGAAGACTCAGTTAACTGAGGAGACAGAACAAGTATTTTCAAATCTAAGTAATTTCAAAGACTCTCAAAAAAAAACCAACCTGGACACAGAAGCTGAAAAACTTGAAAACATTTCAATATCTGAGAAGCTCAGGTCTAAACATGACAACACTGAGGAAGGTTTTAGAATATTAATAAAGGAAAGATAATTAATGCTTTAAAAATTTCTGGTAAAGATACTAATTATTCTATTTTCTGACAGAATTTTTCTCTCCTTATTAGTCATGCTGATAAATCATAGAACTTGTATTAAAATATTATTAATTTTAATTAAAATGGAATAAGAAAATTAAAAAAAAAACATTTTCAATAAGTTTGTTGTGATTGTGATTACAATTGATTCAAAAAGCACTCATTTTTCACAGGTATTATTTTGAAACAGAGGTAGAACTGTTATTTATAGCATGAAAAAAGTCTTGAAATATACATGCAGACTTGTCCTAGGAAAATAGAAGAAGACAGCAAAAACAAATTTTCTGCAAACCATAAAAGTATAGACTTAAGAATTACAAATTAAGTGTGGAAAGGAGATTTTGCATATATGACAACCTCTGATTTGAAAGTCAGTTTGAGCAACTGCATTGGCAGATGAACTTTTCCTGTGAGAAATTGAAATAATTAGGCTACAAAAATAACTTCTGAAGGGGCAGTACTTATATAAATAGTATTATGCAGGATGAGTGTACAGAAATATGACTTTGGATCTATGCATGTACACAGTGAGAACTATAAAACAATCATTGTCTGAGATTTGTTGTTGGAAACTTCTTGAAGAAAACCTAAGCTAATAACATATAAATGTAAAAAACTCATAAAGCATGGTTCACACTTGCATTTAACTTGCTTAATATTATATTCTGAGTATGCAGGATTATGGTAGCAACAAAACATGTAGAATATACTTCAGTGTTGGTACTGTACAATCAACTATCCAGTGTATTATATCAATGCAATATTTAAATTCTGACTCAACCTTGCAAAACTGTAAAAGTTTAGGAACTGAGATTTTTTGCTCCTGTATACATATTTTGTGAATCTACCCATAATCTATTGCTATGAAATGGAATGGAATTCTATGAGGAATTAAGTACTTGCCCTGACAGAATAATCTCATGGCACTGTGGTTCACAGTCTGTATGGCTGTATGCTTTCTTCTTACTGACACAGAAGTAAGGATAAAAAGAAAAATACAATAAGGGTCGTTACTACAGTAAGGGTATCTTTTACAAGTGAAAAATGAATAATTTAGCTTGGAGGAATCCAACATGTCAAGCAAGTCTAATGTCCACTCCACCAGTCAGCAGGCTGAATACAAAGAATGATTTCTCAGTTTGAAATTCATGAATAACTAATGCAAATTCAGCACAAAACAGATATTTAGGGCACCAAACATATGGATAATTAAAATATCTTGAATGCACAGACCCACATCAGAACATATAATACAGAAATAAATGGAGAGAAAATAGCACTCAAAGCAATCAAATGAAAAATTACTAATGTTCTTGCTGAATTAGTTGAATGATACTGATAAGTAGGGGGTATTTTTTTGTCAGCAAAAACCTTCCTATTCATTTATAGGTGTAGAGATATTAACTCAACATCCACCATTTGATGCTGGTATTTATGCCTACTCTGCTTATTCCATGTAAATGAACAGAAGGGATTGTTCTGCAGATGTTGATGTGACTATTAAAGCTGAAAGAGTATATCTTCTTAAAATTGCTGGCAGTCACACAGTGTAAGTTCACATGTTTTTTTTTTCAAAAGAAAAATTTAAAAAGGCACTTGTGATAAGTATTTATTCAATTATCCCTGAATAGGCTCGTGCTGTAATTCAAGTTGTAGCGAGATATTTTCCTGCTTGCAAGTTCTCTTTTATATACTACTTACAGTGTTCCATGGGTTGTTTAAAAATGTTTTCCATCATTACTACATTTACCAAAATAACTTAGTATACAGTGATGTAAATTGGAATTCTCAGTCTTCTGTGACTTCCATCCTCAAGATTCTTAAATGACAAATGACTTTTTTCAGTCAGTTTAGGAGTGTAAAGAGTATTGTAGGAATGCTGGTACTCATAATGAATTGGGCTGAAAGTCCCATAAGTTTTATTAAATATTTTACATGATTCTGTTTTTTGTACTGCTGCATGACATTGCACTGTACCATGCATTACCTGATTTTTCTCTTTCTGAGCCTCACAGAATGAAGTCCAGCTAATGCTCAGAAAAACAGATAAAGACCCCCTCCAAAAAACCCCAAAAACCCAAACCCGCAACCCTAAAATATCATTAGAGTATGAAGTGTATTTACTTTCAGTACTATATAAAAGGAAGGAAAAAATATGAATAAATAGCAGCTTTATATAGGTCACCATAAAGTAGCTCTTTGCTATCTATCTAACCCCCATTTTTACTATTTTATCTCCTCCTGAGATACTGCTGTTGCCTAGTAGGGAATCAGAAATACCATGCACTATGGTGATTAATTTCCCTTAATGTTAAAGAATGAATCAGTAGACATGACATTAAAAAAAGCTGCAACTTTTTATCATGTCATTTTGCTATCATCTGTCTTTGCTGTCTGGTCCTGCAAAACCCCTTCAGACCATTTTCCAGTCTCATACTGTAAAACCTGTATCTAGTTAATACATACCAAGGATGGTAACAGTACATTTGCTTCATATGTCCCTTGCAAATTTAGGTCATTGTCCAGATTAAATGTTTAGGAGTTTTGGGGTTTTTTTTCCATTTTGCTATTTCAAGCAATGGAACTACATTCTAGGTAGAAGATCTACTGCTGTCTGTCAGATACAGCTGTTCTGATTTGCCATTACATTATTAATTAAACTCTTGTCAGTTCTGAAAAAAAAATATTATGGGTAGGTACATTTAAAGAAAAAGATAAGAATTCATTCATTCATTCCCATTAAAATTTCACTTTTGTTCCAAAACACAGAGAATTTTAATGTCCTGTGCATAATTTACTTGTATCTTAACCACTTTTTCAATCTTCTAAATTTTCTGTGTTACTTCTACCAAATCTCTCTGTATACTTAGAATGAACAGCAGATCTAGGAACACCTGCTGGTGTTTTCTACCCTAGGTATTCAGCACTTGGATGTATAGCTTTCATTTGTCTTCAAGACCATATGTTTGATATTCTGTTGACAGCTATTGACAATGGGTTTTTCGATAACACACAAAAAATACATGAAGGTAATATAATTGTTTCATTCTAAGTAACTGAAGTAAGAACCTCTTCATCTATCAGATCCTTTTTGTTGGGTGGCCTGAAGCAAACACCAAATATGAGGTTTCCCTTGTTGTCTTGGTCCCTACTTTTCACTCCTAAACTCTTAACCTGTTCATCATTGTTTTCGAAAGACTCCTCTGTGCAGTCAGTCCATTTTTCTACAAAGAGGAAAATCCCACTTCTCCTTCCTTCTCTGTCTCTTCTGAATTTCTAGTTGCTCATTGCAGTGTTTCAGTAACTCAATTCATTCCAGAACTCTTTTATTGATAGCAGATAGGTTATATTTCTATATGGATAGTGGCTACCAACTCCTGGTTATTACCAATTCATTGATACAGAGTTGGGCTTTCATCTCTCAGCTTCTTAGAGGAACATGTATTAATTACTTTGAGCCATTGCACAATAGTTTTTCCTTGTTAATTCCTAGAATATCAGGAGGGCTTGGGCCTTTGTTACCCAAAACTCCATCCACCACCTCCACCTCCTGCTAAATCTAGTCAGAAATTCATAAATCTGGCCAGTTTGTACTTTATCCTCACTTGAAATTTTCTTCAGAATTTCCTTTTTCCAAAGGAAGCACTTTTAGTTTTTTTCAACAAACAAACTCAACAAAGAACCAGTAATATTTATTTCTTTCATGAAATACCTTAGAGGTTAGAAAATCCATTAAAAAAAAAAATCTGCTAAATCTTTTCACATCTCCAGGCTCCCTTTAGCACCATACTTTACATATTAGTCCACAAGTCACTCTAGTTAAGTGAGAGGGGACAAAGAACCTCACTTTCTCCTGTACAAGTGAGTAAGAGTCACACCTGTGACAAACATTAAAAAGTAGTCCTTGGAAAGAAAGTGAGAGTGAAACTATTCAACCTTATGTTCAGGATATTTACTTGGACAAAGAAGTCTGTTTTCCCGGACTATTCTTTAAAAAACAATAATTCTTCAACCAATTTTTAGCTTGTCTGTTAATTTTTTTATTCTTGACAGATATTGAATGCAATACACATGCCAAAGATTAACTTTCTCTCTGGTAAGCACCTTAAGCACTGGACAAATAAGTTAGGATAGGTGGAATATTAAAGGAGACTATTTTCCTTTAATATCTTATCCTATCTGATGCTCAGCATACACAACCTATGCATGTACAGTTTTGTCTCTTAAGTAGAGTTGCAAGTCATTTCTACAGTACTTTAAATTAATCTGATTTTATTTGAAATATACCGAAGTACTATCATGACCAGTCATCAGTCTCAGCTGAAAGGTGTGACTGACAACTGGAAATGCAGACCAGAAACTTTACGATTTGAATGTTAGACAGCATTCTTTAGAAAAGCTTTCTAAACACACCCCCTAAAGACCAGCAATGGTATGGTCAGTCCCAGAGTGTGTTTGCACATGGGACATCTGCAGCCCCGTTTCTATAGTTTACCCATGCTGACCATTTTATTCTGTGCATGCTCAGGTTGTCAGACCTGATGCGTGGCATCAGTATTGGACTAAGGTGACTGTAAGTAAGATCTATTTCCTTTTAGGGTAATGGCATTATCTACATGTTTAATACCTTTTTAAGAAGAATTACCTAAAAAAATAAATATACATTTTTTAAAAATGAAGATCAACTTGGATAGTGATGAAAATGTAGTATTTTCTCACAAAAATGTTATGCTGTCATTTCTCTTCAATGTGTCTCACGTAAATTTATATATACCCACAGGCCTCCTCGATAGGTTTTGCATTTGTAATGCCTTTGGAAAGATGTCTTCATTCTTTCTTTGACGTTTGTTTTTCTTCTCTTCCTTAAAGGAAAAGAAACACTCAGGTTTTTGAGGCTTCCTTCAATAAGTAGCTAGGTACTATGGTAAGTAGTCATGCCATAGGAAGAAGCAAGCCTTGGCTTCCTAGAGGCATAGCACTCAATGGGATTTGTTTCAGGTGTACTTATTTTATAAACACAGCAGAAGAGTGTAAGTTTAACTCTTCATTATCATGACTTCTAGCATATGAGTGTCTAATTAATCAAATGCTAAAAAAATAGTGCTTTCTGTTCACAATCATTAAAATGTCCTTGACTGTGCTAAATTTTGATGTGTTAAAATTTTGATCCCAGCTGTTTTTCTAACTCATTTTTTCTATTGATATCATTACTTTTTCAAATGTGTCTTGATAAAATAAAATATTACTGATGTCATAGGTCTGCAAAATACAATAAAAAGAAGCTGCTGCTTGGGATCCACTCCTGATGCAATTATCTCCAAAAGAGCACACCAAGCCAGAACTACAGGCATCCTTCACCTGTCAGATCAATCTGTGTCAAACTATATATTTCCTATTCAGTTTTTAAACTCAGTTTATTTGTTTACGGTTATACTCATTTTACCACTTTAGAAATATAGGCTGAAGTGCTGAAATTGAATCCATGGTGGTTCTACCACAGATGTTCCTCTTAAAAAATGTGCTTTTGTTATCATTTAATGCTTCACTGGAGACTGAAGTTGTTTAAGCTTCTATCTCTTTGAATTGCAATCAATCCAACCTTTCTCACTTTCATCTGTGTGACTCTAGCTGAAATAAGCCTTAGTACATACTTTTTCCAGAGCTAGTATCTATGCTGGCTATTCTTTAACTTGATGTGATTTATTTCTCCTAGTCCTAGAGGCTTGTAGCAATGTTTGAGTCATGTTTCAGGCTGTCAGAAGTGGTGGTATAATGTCTACTAATTACTATCTCTGCCGTCATTCACTTTAGTGCCCAAAGGAATCTTCAGAATAAATTCAACTTCTGTATAACAATCCAAAATAACCATTAATATAGAGATCTGGTCAAAAGACATTAATGCTTTTTTATTATTTTATTTATTTAAAGTAAAATTGAAAATTAAATTTTCTAGAGAGATATTTGTTAGATTTTGTGGTTAAAAAAATCTTGTCTTCGCACCCACAAAGGAACAAAGAGAGACTATGGCAGATTAGGACCTCCAAATGTACTCTGCCTGGCTATTTCCAGGCCTGTCACAGGGGTCATCAGCCCACCAAAGGTCCATCTTCACAAGTCCAGAGAAGCACAGGGAACCACAATGACTAGAGGGAAACCTAACAGAATAGCCTTAGCCTAAGTATCCAAGAGTGAAACTCATCAGCAGGAGTCTAAGGGAGATGCTCTCCAGAACACTTTTCAGACTGATGCGAGTTGCTGCCCAGGGGCTGGGCACCATTACAGGATACAGTGGAACAGCATTTTGGGATTGCACAGGACTCATTTTGGGGTATTTAGCTGAGGTACTGATGGCAGGAAAAGGAAGAGGGTTGGATGAGTGAGGGACAAATGGTTTTGGGAAATAGAAGGATAAGGGAATAAATGGGAGAAGCTGGTCCATGGGCTTGTCTGGCTATACCCTGTGCCTGATCAGAGACATCTGTCATGTCTTCCCATTAAATTCCCTTCTAATTCTAACCTGGGTGAGGGGTCTTGGTCCTGTGTGTATGAGGGTGTGAGTTGATCTCTACTTTCTGTTGTTTTCCAGTAAGGGTCTCTCATATATATGTGCATTTATGGGAGCCTGAGTGACCAGCAGCTGGAGTGAGTGCAGGCCAGACAGAGAGTCTCTGACTGGAAGTGAAGGTCAGGTTGAATGCCTGAGCCCACTGGTGCTGTTTGTTTCCGTGCCAGTGACCTGCATGGTTGTGTAAAAATTGGAGCTGTTGCCCATGTATGCATGTATGTATATATATATATGTGTGTGTGTGATTTGTGTACCTGTGTCTGCTGGACATTTTCAATCTCTCTGTGGCTGGGACTTGGGGCTATGCAGCCTCATCCCTCTTGGGCTGTCAAATCCTGAGTGTTGTATTTTCCTCTAACAATATTATGTAATAAAAATTTGATTTCAAAGCAGTATTCCATCTTGGGATTTTTTTTTTTTTTAATTTTCAATACATTGTTTTTCTCAATTCTATCATCTGTAAGAAAGATGTAATCTGTCCTACTATTGCCATTTTATTTTATTACTGTATTCTAGACATTAAGATTGCTGTAGTTTAAAGTTTTAATCTTCTACTTTGATAGAATCACTGACTACTGATTACTCAAAATGTTTTAATAGATAGACTAAAAGAAATACAATGTGAAAACATTTTGTAATACTTTGACAGAAACAAATAAAAAAATACAAAATCTAATAGCAATATTTGATTTTTGTAAAATAATGTGTAATGATGTTAAGATAAAAGTAATTCCAAAAGACATTTTAAAAATTAAAAGGTAGAAAAAAGGATTTCCTGACATTCTTCTCGTAAAACAATATTAATTGCCTCCATCCTCTTAATGCTATTTTGTTCCTTGCTACAAATTCAATCTGTAAGGGTTATGCTACAACTGATTTTTAATAATTTTAAGCACAATTTAATGTAAACAAAAATATTTAGAAAATCTCAACTCAGTTTTTCGGATTTAATCTGGAATTTGTATGAAAAGTATGATTAACAAAGGATTAATACATTTATGTTAAGTAATATGAAAGAGACTAACTTGAGCTTGAATTGATTTAAGTTATCTGCTGAGAGAAGACAAGAGGTTTAAATTTCTTTAAGAAAGTACTATGCTAAAGCAATTATGTAAAAGCACATAGACATTTTTTAAAAGAAAACTGTTCTAAGAGAAGTGAAGCCACAACCAATCTAAATTCAAGAAACATACAAAAATGCAGCAGAGTTCTAGTCTCAGGCAAATTCTGCCACCTTACCAGGGTTAACTGACTTACTCTATCTGCAAAATGTATTTGCACTTGTTTGAACAAGTCGTAAAACCTTTTCTTTACAGTTCTGGTAAGTCTTTTTATTAGAGATATAACAGAGAATCCTGCAATTTTTTAAAAGGGATAAATGAAGCTTGCTTGGCATAGTAGTTCTTTCACAGCTCTCTTCAAAGTACTTGGAAGTGTAGTTTTTATTTTTTACAGAATTTGATAGTAGCATGGATCTTCCCATAAAAGCATCTTAATGCATCTTGAAAAGCATTTGAGAATCATAGCTTAGCAACCAATTTACTTGTAATAAATTTCTACTTCCATGTAACACAAGCACTTTGCAGACCCATCGTTTAAGACTTAGAATTATTATCATGGAGAGAAATGCAAAGCACTCTAATAAGAAGCAAAATGAACAATCTGCATGTTCTTAAATCTGTGAAATGGTCAGGATTCACAACAATGTAGTTAAGAAACAAGAGCTGGTACATTATTCTTCTTATTAAAATTTAATTTATAAAGCATTAAAATGCTTCAAATTTAAAGAAGAAAAATTGGTTTTAATTATGTCTTTGAATGTTTTGTATATAATGCAGAACTTTTCAGTACTTTTCAGTACATGAGCAGGAATGTGATACAACAAAGTTAAACTTTCAAAAATCACTACTGGAAAATATATATTTTTTTCCAAAGACCAAATAGTAAACTCATTTTGAAATTGACTTTAGAAGGCCAAGTGCTACGAAATAATGTTTCTAAAACACAGATGGTCTGAAAACTTTCAACAATGAAGAGATGTATCAAATTATATTTTCACATTATCATGACAGATAAACATGGATTTACATCAAAATTATTTCCATTTATTTTTGCATGTGAGAGCTAACACTCATTTATTACAAACATTAAGCAACAAAGCATTAACAGAGCTATGTGACTTCCAATTCCTAAATAAATATATTCTAATTATAATTTATTTTCAATTAAAATGCTTCACATATACCTCTACCTGAATAAGTATTACATTCCTTAAAACAAGGAAAACAAGCAGCTTTTCAATGGCAGTGCCTAGAATACTGGCAAAAAGATAATTACTAAATAATTACTATCACATCATAACCTTGAGCAATTAGAAGCTTAAAGGATAACAAATGCACTCATGAAAGTTCCATTTCTTGAACTAGAGTGATTTAGAGCGTGTATTCCATTAAAAATAAATGTGTTTTAGATTCTGGTGTCATCCTTTAGGAAAGAGAGAGCAATACCATGAATATTTATTCATTGCTGAATTCTGAAGATCTCAAGGGTGAATATTTTCATGCATACATATTTATTCTTCAATTCAAATTATTGCTAGGAAATAACAGTGGGAAAACCACTTAATTATTATTTTTCAGAAAAAAAATAAACTAAATACTAATTTTGGAAATTAATTTCAAATTTTTGTGATTGCAATGTCTAAATATAATCTAGTGGTGAAATTTGTGTGGTTAAATCTTGATGTCTTGGTATAATTCGAAACGTTCAGGTTTTTCATGTTTGACCTCTACCTATTGCTGGAGGAAGACATGATTATTTTATAGGTATTTTATTTGGAAACTCAGAAAGAGTTCCTATGCGCAAGGAAATCTTAAATGGCTTAAAATCATGGAAGTTAAGGCAAATGAATTCGGATGAATATAAAATGAAGAGTTAAGACTTATAGCTACATTGACAGCTTTAGGAGTTTAGGCACAAATATGTAAAACATATAAAGTGAAAGAGGAATGGCTCAAAGTATTAGGAAGAATATCTTTTCTGTGCAGGTGATGAGCACTGGAACAGATTGCCCAGAGAGGTTGTGGAGTATAACTCACTCAGGATACTCAAGAACCATCAAGGATGTACATCATTATCATTCTATCCCCTTAATACTTACTTTTGTAGCACATATTCTATTTTATTAGAGGCATGGTATCACTTCAAAAAATAAACATCCCCCAACTTGTAACATAATATGTAATATTTTTGAGGAATAAATAAAAAACATTTTCTGAATTTTTCTTCTAAGGTGTCTTATTATTTCATTAAATCAAATGTGATAGGTGCTGTTCTGGTTTGAAAACATCTTGCATGAGAAAAAAAAATAGCCGTGCAAATGTAAATGTGAGAGAAGTCCTACCATGCAGAAATGACTTGGAAAACAAGCACAATATCAATGAGTTTTCTGCAGATGATAGCTTTTTCAAGAAAAGCCTTACATAATGATGTATAGGAAAATATATTTGAAACAGGCACCCCTTAACTCTTTCCTAAGAGGATTTTGTTACTGTAGACATTGCAACAACATCATTAACTGAAATATTTGTTTTTAAAAAAGAAAGCAAGAAGGGTCAAGCTTTGGTCATTTTTAAAAAATATTTTGAAGTATAAAGAAAAAAATGAAAGCAATAATCTGCTGAAATATAAAATATATATGTATATTATAGCTGACTACATCATTCCAGCTCCCTCTCATAGCTAGTGGAGACCAATACAATATAAGTGTTTCATCTCACCATAAGACACTGAAGTGGATTGACCTTGACTTCACCAGGACAGGTGGAGAAAATAAGATCAAAAAGTCTCCAGTGTAGATAAAAGAAGTTTAATGAAGAGAAAGAAAAGGCTGCATGAAGAGGCAAAGCAAAGAGAGGAAATTTATTCTCTGCTTCCCATCAGATGGTGATGTCTAACCACTTCCTGGCAAGTAGGGCCACAGTACACATGGCAGCTGCTTTGCAAGAGAAACACCTCAATAACACCTGCCTCCCTACTCCTTTCTCTTAACTCCTATTGTTGTGCATGACATCATATGCCGTGGAATATCCCTTTGGTCAGTCTTGGTCAGCTATCCCAGACTGACTTTGCTACCTGACCTCCCCCACAGCCCCACCTTCAATCTTCCTGCCCACCCCTGCACTGCTGGCCTTTGGTGGTGCCCGCAACTTGGAGACACAGCCTTGGTGCTGTGCAGCACTGTGCTGCACTGTGCAGCAGTAGCCAAAACTCTGGTGTCTTATCAACACTGTTTAAGCTACAAACAAAGCACAGCACTATGAGGGAGGCTACAGATACAGTTAACTCCTTCCCAGCCAGGCCCAAAACAGAAGTATAAGAAAGGAGGAAATTAGTAACGTTCTACAGGAACCCATTTGTGCTTTAATAATATATACCTCCCTTTGACATGTGAATTAGTTGAGAAGAATACCCCATCCTAAATGTCTGCCATTAAACCAGATATGCTTCTTTAAAAAATTGATGCTTATCTGAATTAAGAACTCACCTAATCATATAAACTTCATCTTGGCGAGATTTACATCTTTCAGCAGACAGATGTTCAGAGGAAGCAGCAGCACTGTAAACCTTTATGTCACAGATGCGTGTCTACCATCCCAGAGCAAAAAAATGGATTCTCTGGTTCTTCTCAAGACCAAGGTTTATTTTTCCACCCTCTCTTGGCAGTAGTTATGGGTAATCATGCAGAATCACAGAACCACAGGTTAGATCAGGTTGGGAGGGACTGCAGTGGGTCATCTCATCCAACCTCCCTGCTTGCTGGGCCTCTCCAGAGTACATTTCAACGAGATGGCTCTTAAGTATCTTCAGTGAGTGATACTCCACCATCTCTCAGGGCAATCTGTTCCAGTGCTCCATCACCTGCACCGTAAAGATGTCCTTCCTAATACATTGAGCCATTCCCTAGAAGCGTGACTTCTGTGCATTAAAATACACAGTCAGGACAGCAACCAGAAAAAGGTTTAGCCTATTCTAGGAGCAAGCAAACTGAACCTGGAAGAACCCATCTCACTGAAAATAGGGATTTTTATTGTTGTCCTGATCTCTACAAGTATTGGATTTTTTTGCTTTGGTTTGTTTTTATTTGTTTGTTTGTTTTCTGTTAGTTTGTTTTGTTGGTTGGTTTTTGTTTGTTTTGTTTGGTTGGTTTTTGTTTTTTGGTTTTTTTACCAGTATTACAGAGGATTTTTAAATTCTCTAAAATAAAGTAATCGCTTATCTACAATCCTTTTCTCACTGCTTGAATATTACGTTTCTGTGTTTACCCAATAAAGATATCTGTAAAATGAAAGTCTAAGAAAATATAAATCTACTTACAGACTTGTAATTTAAAATCAAAAAGAAACACCTCTCTGCATTTCTAGATACAGTGCTCAAGAAGCATAATTCGCATCTTTTCCTTTTCCTCAGCCCTTTTTAATTAGTGTCTTCATTCAGCCATATACTAAATTTGCTGACTGACCACTGAAAGGTTCAGCAGGTTGACTGCTCTGAACTGCCACTTGAGATTCCAAAATTCCAAAATCTTACAATGTAAAGGGCAGTTAGTCCCAGCCTTCCTGTCTGTATTCCCAGCTCTTCAGTGGAAGTAGTTTAATTACACTGAATTCCTTAATTGTTGCTTAACTACATGTAGTAAGGCTGTATTATCTCAGGATATGCTATATTTTCTGTTAAGATGTGCCCCCTGGTCTTTCACATCAATGCTGTTGGATAAATGACTATCAGGAAAAGTACCACAACCAGAATTTGGTCCTCTTTGTATATTCTGTATGGTGACTTACATTTTCATTTATACCATTTCCAATGGAAGCATAATCTAATGTAAGTTTCTTTCTGTTTTTTTTTTTTTTGTTTTTTTTTTCTAGAACTATAAACTTTAATATTTACTGATTTTTCCCCCTATAAAGAGCCTATGTTTAATTTTGAATTTACTAATATAAGATTTTCTGAAGTCTTCTGTTGACTGTTTATGAGCAATATGTTTCTGCATACTGAAATAAAAAAGGGTTAGAAATCTAAGTTTATGATTGAAATAAAAAAAATAAAAAGCCATTTCCTAGAATAGCACAGTATTTTTTAGAAGAATAATGGGAATAATGTAAAAGATAATAGACTGTTATTAAGTCTATTATCTTAGACTGCAGTGAGAAGAAACAATAGAATTACTTCATTTAGGCTTTGACAATCTCTGTAAATCTGCTCACATTATCAATGGAAAAAGAAAGAAGATCAAAATAAGCTATAGGCATATAAGCATAAGAGATAATATGATACCTTAACTCTTGCACATTTTCATTTCTAGGGACAAGTGTAATATATCTGTGCCTAAACACTACCATTTAAAAACAGTTTAGCACTTTCATGCCTTGAAGATTAAACTGCATTTGCACTTCTGACCATATCTGAGCTCACTAGCTAATATTAGATAATGTCAGGTTCAACCCACTACACCACCTGAGTGAATGTTTCCAGGTTTTAACTTCCCCTACACATCAGTTTGGTTATAGAATGCACAGAGTGAGTGCTAGTAAAAACATTAGAGCAAGCCATCAAATTGTGCTACATTTTTATTTACAGCTTTTCTCATTAAATTCTTCAACATCAGTAAAATGTTCATACCTTATCAAACAATGCCCAAAAGGCGGCATATAGGTTTTAAGTGCTTTTTTTTCTCACATAGTTTTTGGGTTTGTTGTTGAAATTACATTTTATGTGCTTCTGCTTCTCCTCTTTTATATTTGAAACACAAATGAAAATATAGCTGGACCAGATTTAAGAATATTTGTCAAAGACTGAAAAATACCACAACTAGTTAGGAAAACAAGAAAACATTCCTTTGCCATCCTATGGTCTTACTGAAAGCTCACTAGAAATATTCACTGGCTTCAGCAAGTTTTAGTTCAGGCTGTAAGTAAATAGTTAAGAAATAGTAGCATAACCAAAAGACATTTCTGCCTAACTCAACTGAATGCCTGATTCTTACTTTTCATGGCAAATTTGGATTAAAAGATAATCAAGATGAACTTAGACTTTGTTCCTCAGTTCTATGATTTGTGCTGTATTTCAACATCTGTGTAAACTTATTCTACTGGTTTGACTTTGCACTGAAAATCACTTGCCATATCACTAAAAGAGAGAGAAAAGAGGAGAGAAATATAAGAAATAGAAAATTTTGCCTTTAGTTTAGGATAAGCAGATGTCTTATAGAAAAGAAGGACATTTATATTTTCTTTATGTTTGATCACTGTGATTGACACTAAATATCTATAAAATAATTTTTAAAACTGTGAAATAGCATTCTCTCTAAAAATGAAACTATTTCTCTTCAAAAAGAAACATTGTCATGAGATCATGACCAAATTTTACATTTCTACACACCTTAAAACAGATTTTACGAAAAGGACTTCTGTTGGTATGCCAAGTTTCTTGAAATACATATTTTAAGTACAGAAAAAAGAGACATTTTCTTCTAGTTTTGTGTGGCAGTTTAGGTAAAATTATTACTAATGATGAAATTTATTTCAAAGTCTTTTGGCATCATACTATTTAGTCTGGATATTCTGTATTTCCCTGCAACAATTATTATTTCTTTGACATAAGTTGAGAGTGATGCACAAATGACTTACTCCAGTCTTATTTGAAAGAACAGATTCCATATTTTCTTCAGTCCAGGAGAGTGGCAAGAAGTATGGAACTTAATTTATGCATGACTGACAGTCATGAAAGTCACACTTTTCATTTTGTTGTAACTGTGGTATGTCTGCACTCCAGGACTATGCCTCTGTGCATGTGCTGTGTTCTTGTCATCAGTTCCTGGACGTCTCCAGGCAGTCATCTGCAGGAAAGATCTAGCAGACTGGTTTGAAAGGAGGAGTCACCTTGAAATTTCTTCCATCAGCTTTTATTGATGCTCATGATGCCATATGTTATGGAATATCCATTCGGTCACTTGGGGTCAGCTGTCCTGGCTCTGTCCCATCCCAACATTTTGAGCACCTCCAGGCTCCTCGCTGGTGGGATAAGGTGAGGAGCTGAAAATGTCTTGACACCGTGTAAGCACTGCTCAGCAACAACTAAAATACCCCTGCATCATCAACTCTGTTGTCAGCACAAAATCAAAACTTACCCCTATACAAGGTACTATGAAGAAAATTATCCCAGCCAAAACCAGCATATTAATAATATAGAGAAATTTATTTTCCCATGAGCAATGAAATGTCGAAAATCTTACAAAAGTACATACTTAACATGGAGGGATAAAAACCTAAAAAACCCAAACCACCCAGGAAATACAGTCACCACCAGATCACTTGAAATCTTCCAATGAAGAGTTTACAGAAATGACCAAAAACTGGAAGGAAGTCATATTAGGAAGTCATAATTCCATTTTATATCCACTACACTACTGTCGTCCTGATTTTTAGAAATCTTTTAGCCTTCTGATGTTTTCATTCTAGCTGCACGCTTTCCCACGCTTTGTTCTGTAAACAACTCAGTTGTTTTGCATGCCTTCATAGAGGTGGAGAGAAGCTGATGGACTGGTAACCTGTCCAGTGTCATTCGAGAGGTGGGCTTGTCACTCTCCAATCCACTGTCACTTTTGTAAAACTATAAATAGTGGAGTCAGAAAATAAACTTCCTCTTTATGCGCTCACCTTTAGCTGAGTGATCACGCGTGTGCTTTCGTGTCCTACAGCGACACACTACTATTTCTTGATCTGTGCCTGTAACATGGCATCCAAGGCATGGGACACTATTTCAACTTTTTATTCCAGACCTGTATCTTTCTGTTAGAGAACTGTGAGCTCTTAATAAGAATGGCAGTTAAATTGCATTTCATTGGCAAGACAAAAGAAAATACTGGGGGACAAGCTCTCCTACAGAGCATAGTTTTCTCAGTTCATAACCTATTTCAATTAGTGACCAACTGTAAGAAGCTCTAGGTGTTTTGCCTGGGAAAATTCAACAAAACTTAGTGATTTCTGTCTTGGGGACAGTTTTTTTTTTTTTATCATCAATTTGATCATGTAGCACGCTACTAAATAATCACAGTGACAGCACTATGATGATGTGCTACATTAATCTATCATCAGAGTAGCTGTGATAAGAGCTGCCACGCTGGTGATACATTGGTCTGGTCCATCACAAAAGAAATATATATTCCATAAAGATGTAATATAGATATGACAAAGTTTTTGTTGCTATTTCTTATTTATTCATTCACTTTCATATAATACAATATCAAATGTAGAATTTTTTTAAAATTAAATCATGTGAAAAGCCAATATAATCATATAGGCATATACCATAAACGAGGAAGTTGGAGCTGAACCATTGACTATAAAACTTTAAAATAACACATGCTACGACATTTCTTTCAAACTATTCTAAAACTATCATTATTTTATTCAGGTGTTTTCAAGTGTTTCTCTCATAAGTAATTATTTTATGTGCAGGCTCTCACTTTTAGTAGTAACAATAATAATAAAGAAGAAGGAAAATTGTGTCTGTTAACAAAGAGGAGGTGTCCCACTATATTTGAAAGTAGAATAATTTTAAAATTAAGAAGTTTAATCAATTTTAAGGCCAGTTTGGATGGGGATCTGAGCAGCATGGTCTAGTGGAATGTGTCACTTCCCCAGTCAGGGAGTCTGCAACAAGATGATCTCTAATGTTCCTTTCAACCCAAACCATCCTATGATTTTATCATTATTTCCACATGTATGAAAAATACAATAATCCAAACCACATAAATTATCAATTTATGATTATATGGATGGAAAGTCTCCTAGGTAAAAAGCATGTCTGCATACATGTTTGGAAAGCTTGTAACATATATATACATAGAAATATATATATATTTGTGAGATACATATATATACACATATATATATGTGAGATATATTATTATTATTATTACTACTACTACTATGAGTGATTTGAAAATGGCTAACAAGCTAAAGCATGACTGAATTTGACTTCATAGGCTCAAATTGAAAATATTAATCAATACTTCTGATATTAGATTTCCTAATCACAGTATCATTGGATTCTACATGGACTGTTACGAATGAAAAAATTCTCTAGAAGTACTGCCTGGATGGTGATGGGTGCATCTGTGGGTCTCAATAAGGAAGCTCTGATTACTTTAAATACTTTTCTAGTGACAGTGGTTTTAATGTAGGTGGGTAATTGGATCAACTTCTCACGGTCAGCTTCTCCCAAATCTTCCTCTGTTATTCATATTGTCTTCATTCTTCTCCCTCAGAGCATTGTATCACTTACGTAGGGATTCCTTAGTGGAAGGTTCTTCCTTCTGCCCTGAATAGTAACTCATCTTGTGGATTACTTGTGTCAGCCAGCTCAAGGCTGAGTTCAGGCTTATTTTAACCTTCCTTACATGGCCTTAAGGCCAGGTCACTGCTCAGCCTAGGACAACACACAGTAAATACTATTGACCAATCACTCACATTCCTGGATATCGTGCTGCCTGTGGCATGTCTCTTGTAACATAGTCACTTGTTTGAAAAGTAGTTCTAGCTGAGGACACTTGACATTCACCACTTTGTTTGGATGTTAGAGGAGCTTCCTGATGTTGGAACTCTATTCAGCCTGAGGTCAGGACAGCTATTTCAGTCCCTTGGAGGTCAGTTTGGGTGGAGAAGCCAGCATAGCTTTTCTTTCAGTAGGTCACAGTCACCTTGTACTTTTAAAAAATGGTAATTCTCTCGAAAGATGTCATACTTCTAACTCCCTAGATGTCTCAAGCTTCCAGGTAGTTTTGCATGGCCACTTCCTAGCTGGGACAACCACCAGGTTTGCAACCTGTGGTGATCAGTTTACCCACTGTTTTTCTGATCCCTTATTTCTCCCCTGCTTTCCCTTGCTCCTAGCTGTGGCCGCTCCATTGAGTTCTCCCTATTGGTTCCTGTATCCCAACTTCCCCATGTACTGTCCCTGAGCCTCTGAGAAAAAGCCCCTGCACCCAGATCACGAGTTCTCTCTGCCTCTGGGGATTGCTGGGTCAAGATGTAAGATCAAAGATCCTCTGAAACGCTTATAGAGAGACCCTTCTCACCTCCTTTGCTGTCACTGTGTTGTAAAGCTGATTGCTGCCAGAGCAAAACCATGGAGCCGTCCGAAATGGACTGCGGGAGGGCGACAGTGGTCACACTGCCCTAAGGAGCTCTGCTGAGCTCTCAGGGAAAGCTGCAGCTTGCTAAACTAAACCTAGCATTACAACAGCAGCCTAAACCTGTGGGTGAGCAGAGCAGAGAGCAACCCAGTTATATTTGGCCCCTCGCTGTTTGAACTCTCCACAGGGATCATAAGCATGGCCCCACTCTCTTCTGCCCCTCTTGTGAGACCTGGCAGTGGGTGGCTGGTACCTGCTTTTACTACTTAGTCTGAGTTTGCAGGGCTTAAACTGTACACTTGGTAGACAGGTTAACTGTGAGGTGATGTTTTATACAATGTCCTATTAAATCACACTGGAATATTCTTAGTTTAAAAAGATCAAAATCATACAGAAATATAGTTTTTATTCTGCTGACTTATTCCTATCTTTCTGAAAACTTACTGCTAATCTTTTATGCTGACTTGAATGTTTCTAGTTGGCATTTTCTCTACTCAGCATTTTTTGAGATCTTACAGGATGAATTGAATATATTTTAACAAGCATCAATCTGTCACTCTGCTGGCAATTAATAGACAGACAGAGATCTTGGAGCATTACATATTTATTGATTTTTGTACATTATTGTATGTTATAGCTCACTATACAGACATTCACTTATCATATATAGTAACTGCATTTACTCCTGACAAGTCTGCTTCTTACACTAAAGTGTCTGACAAGAATGGAACAATGAAATTTGGATTATTAGAGATTAGAGGAAAGAGGATTTGAGGGAATGAAAAGTACAAATATTCATTGTTAAAAGAAATCCAGTATTCTATACCACTTTATTTTAATATGCTTTAAATATCAGCACTAGCACCACTTTGTTTAATATGGGAGATAGGAAAGCTTTCCTCTTTCTTTTTACCAGTGCCTACGTATTTAAAATAAAGTTCTACAATATTAAGAGGACGGTAATATTTATAGGCTCAGCAGAGGTACTAATTTTACTACAGATAATTTTCTCCATATCTTGCCCCAGGGAACCACTCAGTTTTCAACAGGTGATATTCATCTGCCTTTCCCTTTCTTTATGAAGGCTGACGGATTCATTACCATTCCTATTGCAGACATCCTTTTCTGTTTCCCATATTCCAGCAGTCCATTTGGTACGTTATTTAACTGATTTACATAATTTAGTTTAACCCCAATAAATTGTACACTTAACTGGAAGTTTTCAGCCTTTGAAGAAGAGTCTATGTGTCCTCCTCACACAAAGTGTGTGTTTCTTGCCAACTGTATCATAATTTCTGAGTAACCAAGATTATAATACATGTAAAACGTCAGTGCATGTAAAAGAAAAAAAAAAAAAAATTGCTCCAGGCACTGAGACAGTGATCCCCCTGCAACTTTTGGAGAACTCACAATGGAGCTGATATCCACACTGAAGTGCGTGTTCCAGCCCATTCTAGAGCAGATTCCTGTCAGGAACTGTGAACCATGGAGAGAAAACCATGCAGGAGCAGCTTTTCTAGTAGAACTGTGGACCATGGAGGACCTATGCTGAAGCAGACTGTTCCTGAAGGACATGGAGAAGATCCATGCTGGAGCATGGGAAAAGTGTGAAGAGGAAGGAGAGGCAGAGAGGAACAGTTAGGAAGAGATTCTGTGTGAGGCAAAGCATGTGGCAACCTGATGCCATATGTCTCATAAAGATCTCAGTCTTCCTGCCCTCAACAGCAAAGCACAGATCTGTGGAGAGTTCAAGGAAGTTCAGTTAAAAGCTGCTCAGATATATTCAGAGAACTAAAAGCATCTGCCCTCCCATGTCTCTCTGGAAGTCTGAAGATGATGGCTGGGAAACCTGAGCAGAGTAGGTATAGGTAATGCGTTTCATTATAAAATTCCTTGCGTACTTATGTGAAGAAATCTCAGATCTGTGTGGTACAGCTTATACTGAAAGACATTAAAAAAAAAAAGGCTTTCCTTTCCAGTAACTGGTACAGTCCTCAGTCTAGCCTGGTATCTTTTTCAGCACGTGTTTATCTGGATTTCAGCACAGCCCCACTGTCACTATTGAGGCTTGACTTCAGAACTTACCAAAGGCAGAGCTGTCATTCTGCAGGCACCTCCAAAAGTCTGTGCACACTGCCAGTTTCCTGCTTACTCCATCTCAGTCCTGAAATTCCATGAACTTCTCCCTGCTGAACTGATACAGTTTGAAGAAAGAGAATATATCATCCTTTTAAACATTTCCAGAAAATTTAGTTTGTCACAGATTGGATGTGGCAAACATCCTCCTAAGCAGTTCATTCAAACACAGTACACTTGATCTTCATGTAAATTGTGATCAAAAAAATTAAATGACAATATACTTCTCACAGAGATATTTGATGGAAACAGACAAGCTTCTGGCTTCAGAATGTAGAATGATAATTTTACATATGCTTGATTCAACAGAAATATATAAACTAAAGATGATGTTAAAGCAAGTATTTGTTTGACAAAGATACTCAGTAGAAGTATTTAACTTTAAATGAATTACAGTGCTGGTGTGGGCTGAAAACTACAGTGATATGCTTCAACTACCTTCATGATAGACAAAAGTTTCAAAAAATGAGACCATGCTTCATATTTCTAAAGGCAGTACATACCTTATTAATAGATACATATTGTGCTATGAGACTGCACTAAAAACTGAATTCCTTTTTCAAGTTGGAAAACTTCTGATATTTTGAAAGTTGTAAAAATGTATTTTCAAATGCTGAAAATTTTAGTGGTATCTGAAACTTCATAATGTAACTTCGGGAATACTTAAATAGCTAAATATTACTTCTAGGCATTTGCAAGCAATTCAATCCATTATTTACTTGGTTCTCATATTTCCTTGTGAAGTTAGCATTTGAGTATTCTGTTCTTCTGTTTACACAAAAAGTGATATAAATAATAATAATAACATCACTATCATTATTATTATTATTATTATTATTATTATTATTATTATTAATGCTGCTGTTGCTGCCTAAACTCTCTTTTTCATGTTGTATGGAAATACCAATGATCTTCACAAAAATTGCTAAAGAGATTTATTCATAACCCAAGGGAACTTACAATTCAGTTGTGTTCCAATTCCTACAAGCAAGCTCTAAAAACAGCTTTTCTTTCATCCTGTGCTCATCACCAGGGTTTCTTAGTGACTCCACTGTGGCATTTATGGTAATAAAAACTGTTTGGGCTTTACAAAATATTTATAAGGTGGCTCCTGTTGGGGTTTTTCTGGTACTATAAAGTGCTTCAATTTCTGGGTTAGGTAATATGACAAACAACTTGCCAGCAGTTGCACTGCTGGAACAGCTTGCAGAGGCAATTGATAAAAACAGAAAGAGAAAAGCAGAAGAACACTTATGCAATACAATATATTTAATTTGTTTTCTATTCAGCTGGTTGTTTTCAACCATAATTTTGACCTGTCCTCTTTTTTTAACACCGATTGCAGTGTTTGTGTTACTGCTAAATACTGCATATTAATGCAAAAGAAGACAAATATATATGTGTGTGTGTACACAAATCAGATTTGTAGCAATGTGATGATTGATTGAAAGAGGATTCATTACACTATGGATATAAATTGGTTGGTGTTTGACAGTTAAGTTATTATTTTTACTGTTTTCCAAGTTTCTTATCAAATAAATCTGCTAGTGATAAACCAAACTCCTTGGTTCATAAATATTGACTAGACTGATTTGTACTGGGGTCTGTTTTCAGTATGATTTACAGTTAGTCTTATAGTCCATGTTGCAGACATTTTGAAACTCTGAAACTCACAATGTATTCATAATATATACCTGTCAACCACACATTAATTTGCCAGGAGCTCAGATATAAGAAGGATACAATCCTTGCTACTAAAATTGCAAGGTTTTCCAAGAGGAGATGACATTGTTTTCATGTTGGCTGTGGTTTTGTGGGTTTTTTTTTCCTTAGTTTTAGTTTAAGTTCAGATTGGTTTGGTTTTTTTGGATATATTCAGTAGCCTTTAAATTGTGGCCTCTTGGTAGCGCAGTTTAATATTTTACTACCTCAACATAGTCATGCATCTTTCTGATTCAGACTGACTGAATAGTCACAAATCCATTAATGTCCTAAGGTCTATGAGTAGTTCACTCAAAAAATAATGATATACATATGTACATGTTCATGCATCTATTCAAATTTTTTCAACAACTTTTGATCAATATCTATTTGAGTATGTCTATATGCCTAACACCTTTTTTCCTTTTTTTTTTTTTTCCTTCCTAGTTGACAAAAAATTCTACATCTCTGAAAAAAGTGGAACTTCAATGTTCTATTTGTGACTCCTGGTGATAACACATTTTTGAGGCAATTTCAAAAACTACATCTGTAATTTGTCCTTATAAAAACAGGGACATTACTCTTGAAATTCCCTGGAAAGAAACCAGACTGATATTCTGGTTTTGGCATGTTTCATGCATCTCAGATATCCATTAATTAGGTCCAGAAAAACACTCTATGGCAGGTAAGTTCATCCTTAATCAGCCATGTGACTTATGGTAACAATTACCTTTTTCATAATCGGCCAATAGTCACAAGTTTAAAGTCTATAAATCTTTCATAGCCATATCATTTGAAATTAATTACTGTGATATGGAGGAACCAGAGTGGATCAAACCATTTTTTTTAAGCTTTTTCCTGCTGAAACATTTCTGCTCTGGCAAAGCGAGAACGAGCATATACATGTTGAAGTTATTTTCAGTATGAAGTTTTCTGATATTCAACATGGACACTCTGATGAGTGAATTATAAAGCAAATAGAAAAAAGGGAAGAATCTGAAACCTGCCCATTTCAACTGAGAATAAAGTACTTCAACACAAGTCTATATTTCCTTTTTCAGTGGGGTTTTTTTTGCAGTCCAGAGACAAACCTACTTCAAAACTTCCAATGCTCACCATAAAAACTGACACAAACCAACAGAAGGTGTTATACAGAGTGGAAAAAAAATAAAATATATATATTTTTCAAATTAAGTATTTCTTTCTTTCCTTACTTTCGGGGAATCTCATCACAGAAAATTATTTTTTACACTTTCTAAATTGTGATACTCACACATGCTACAAATTGTCAGTGGGGATCCTGATGGTGGATCTGGTAAAACAAAATAAAGAAAATTGGAACTGTCCATGATTTGCAGACTGTATAGAGTGTTTCTTTGTTAATTGTGTACACTTGTATTCTTATGCATGTACCAGCTGAAAAGAAACATACTTATTTCCAGAGTCTGAAATTGTCTTTCACATATGTTATTGGTAAGTAACACATTGTGTTGAGTGGCAGATAGATGATTAGGAAGTAGTCTTTGTTTTAAAAGGGTATTCAATTACACATAAATACAACAGCAAATAATTTAGCCTTTTCACAAGCTGCAAAATTTGTACGATAGACTGATGCATGTAAACTCCACTAGTGAATAGCCTGGGGGTCCATAAGATTTTGGGTAGGGACACAGAGAGGACAGCAAACCCCGACTGACCAAAGGAATATTCCATAACATCTTGTATCATGCTCAGCATATAAAGCTGGGGAAAGAAGGAAGGAGGGACATTTGGAGTGATGCTGTTTTACCACACGAATTACCATTACATGTGATGTAGCCTGGCTATTCTGGAGATGGCTGAACACCTGCCTGCCCATGGGAAATGCTGAATGAACTCCATGTTCCACTCTGCTTCCACATATGGCTTTTGATTTACCTATTGCACTTTCTTTATCTTAACCCATGATTTTTCTATCTTCTACCTATCCCATTCTCTCTCCCATCCCACCAGAGGAGAGTGAACAAGTAACTGTGTGGTGCTTAGTTACTGACTGGGTTTAAACCACAATACTTTCTCAGGAAAAACAAAGTCTTAAGAATAGATCTTCTCTAACAGTCTGAGAGAAACCACTTTTATATTTTTATCATAACAGGTAGGAAATTATTTGAAAAACTTAGTGATATTAGGATATTACTTGCACATCAGTTTTTATGATTTAGAGGTCTGTTCCTGACGGACACTGGAAACAAAACCATAACATAAAGAATAAAAACTCTCAGGGCTAAGCTTAATATCTTCTATAGATATCTGTGCAGAAAAAACTGAGCTGAAGATGGGAAGAATATACTGTTGGACAGATAAATATGAACTGTCAATAGTGGTTCTGCTTCATTTAAAATTAAAATATTTTTAAGTGAAATCTAAGATTTCTTTTTCAATTTATTGCATGTTTTTAATCTCTGTTAATTCAGAAAAGCTTCAAGTGTTTTCCGTTATTCAATTACACTGAGAAAATCCTTAGTTTAAAAAGTTTAATAATATTTAAGCTTCCTAAGACCATTAAATGTAATACTCTGAATGCTATCAAATGCACGTCATTGGAAGAAATTCAGAATTTAATCTTGACGCATTCTGCAATTGTAATGAATAAAAATGTCTGTAATAATTCAGAATGAGGTACAGAATACTCTGAGCAAGAATGAGCAAGCTTTATCTTCATTTACTCCTTTGTCTTTCTTAAAATATTAGAAACCCCCTAAATTATAATAAATAACTCATGGGCACATTTTTCTAGTATCTGGTGAATGTTTGTGGTTATACTGCTATACAGACATCTTATTTATGTTAAATGCATTATCTGGAAGTAAAGTCAGTGAACAGCATCTGTCCCTAGCATTGAGTAGTCCTTCTCTAGCTGAGCTAAATTTAAGAACTACATTGTTCCATGAGATCTGAATCTAGACTGACTCCCGCTAACCTCAGAAAATAACCAGACGTCTTTAATTAGCAAATACATTTGCAGATTTAAGAATTCAAGGGGGAACAAAACCAATGTTAGGCCTTTGGTGATTGCTCATTAAAAGACAACATATTCCTTGACACTGTAAGAGTTTTATGACTTAGATTTAATTTTTAACAAAAAAAATCATCTTCTTTCCTCTAGCTTGAGTAATGTATTTCAGTGCAATCATCAAAGCACCAACACCACTACTTAAAGTACTTTTTAATGTACAAATTAATAACAGTGGAATTACACAAAGTTTGGGATTCATAGCAATCAATATTCTTTTACATAAGCTCAAATTTATAAAATGTATTATTTGCCTTTCTTTCTTATATATTAAGTGTGTCCAATATTAACCTCACTTCATAGTATCAATTGCATCATTCCTCGTGATCAAAGTAAAAAGGAATGAAACAGTGAATTAATATTGCTATTATTTCTTTTTATATATAAATATGAATCTTTTATTTAAGTAAATCCTTATCACCTGAATTCCGAGACAATAAATTACGGGACTTTAAAATGTCTTAAATTTTTTATGTCCACATATGTATAGTAACATTTAATTTGGAAGCATTGAGAAATTCAATTATTAACAGACTGTTAAGCCTGATGATGATTTTAAGTCTCATCCAATCCCTTAAGCAACTTGATCAGCTAGGCTGAACACATATTGATGGCGTGAAATTGTTCTACATAAATTACTTGATCATAGAAGATGAAGATTCAAGATTATTTTTTGCAAATTTAAGTAAGCCTGAGATAAATATTTTCTCCTAATCTCAAAATTTTCTTGCTTGTTTACTTTTACGAGATCTTGTTTTAGCCTTGGTGTGATGCCATTATGAAGGGCCCAACTTTACCTATACTCTGCATGTAGAGTTAAGGTGTATAATAAAGAATTAATGTTTATTTTATGGCATGGCACATGCTTAGTTTTCTAAATGCATAAGTACTTTTTTGTTGTTTTTAATCCTAAGTGAAAAGCCTATGAGCTTTTTTTTAATAATAATAGTGTTACAGCATTGAATTTTAATTGTTACGTAATAATATAATATCATAGAATTGCAATCCGACATCATAGTATAGTAATAAAAAAATTAAATGTTATTGCATATATCTGGTGAGTGTGAAATAAGAATATCAAGTAGTGTATTTTTTTTTTATTTTCATATTAAATGTTTTAGGATTAGTTCCATAACCTTTAATGCTCATTTTTGCAGCAATTAAGGAATCTACAGTGGTTTTCTGAGTGTTTCATTGCTGAGTTTGGCAGTCAGTGCAAGAGTGATATTAGTTAATGAGTGTGATAGGTCTCTGTCTTGAACTACCTTTCAAAACTGTTACACTGAAAAGCAGTTGATCATAATAATGGGTCCAGGAAAACAGTACCCCTTATACTGTCTTTCTCTTTTATTGATTTTAATATATGGTATAACAATTTGATTACACATGTTTATTAACTTTTATTATAACTATATTTTTCAGTATAGTCTTCATCCTGCTTGAGCTGGAGAAGCTTTATTTTAAGTAACTGCAATTCTGAAAACAGCTAGTTCAAACATGTACCACTACTATTGGTATAAAATCATAATTTTTGAAAGCAATTACAAATCTTCAAGTTGATCTAAATAAATTATAAAAATAAACTTCCCTTTTGAAGTTTTATAAATTATTCAAGCGGGAACAGATTATTTCTTTGAATGAGGATGACTGATCAAACCCTATTTGTTATTTAGTTCAAAATACCCCTCTAGCACCTCTTAACACCTGGATTTCAAAAAAATGTTTTAATTTTGTCACCTTCAGCTTCTAACATTTATCTGCCCAACTTCTTCATTAGATCTCTTTAAAATTTAAGATTAAGAATCAATGCAATTAGGGAATCTTGTATCCCTCCTGTGTTTTGGGATTTCACTTCAAGGAAAATGAAGTCATAGTTTTAGGGGATTTGTTTGAGTTCTTTGTTGGTTTTCTTTGGGCTTTTCTTTTTTGTTTGGTTTTTTTGGCTTTTTATTGTTGTTGGTTTGTGGGGTTTTTTGGTTCGGGTTTGTTTTGGATTTTTTTTTTTTTCTTGGTTTGTTGAGTTTTTTTGGTTTGGTAGGTTTAGAGGGATTTTTTGTTTGGTTGGTTTTTTGTTAGGTTTTTTATTTCTTGTCTTTAAGTTGGGCTTTGATGGATGACACAGTGGATTTTTTCATTTATATCCTTTCATATTCATTAGCATCCTTTCATAAGCCTTGGTTTATATATTTTATGCTTTTTTCATCATATTCTATATAATAGCTCTTTGTAAATATATTGCAAAAAGCTAGATAAATTAGGTTAATTTAGAGTGTTGTCTCCGTCACAGAAGTATTTGCAGAACTGTAATAGATTAGCTGTTACTAACTGGAATAATTCTGCTTATACTTTATTTTGACAGGCCTCCTAGTCGTTCAGTTTTCTATAATTTCTATGATTTGACAGAAACCAATGTAATTCTGAACATAGCATTAAGCAAATTTATTTCTGTATATATTCTGCTTATATCTAGGTCTGATTTGAATTAATGGTGCTGTGCTAATTTCAGTCTAGTTTTGCATGTTTTTTCACACACATTCCAACATGGATGAACGCACTTCCCAAAAATATACCTATCAGAGCCCGAAATATTTAATTGTAATATTGCCCTGAACAGTGGTTCATTTCAGTTAGTTTCAGCATAGCTGTGAGAAAGCAGTTAGCAACCTTGAAAGGGTTAATATTATAGTTCTTTTTTTCAGATAAGAAACGTTTTAAATAGATGAGCTGCAATATTGGTTTCAGTAAATGCCTTACTGTGAAAAGCAGTGCTTGACAACAGCTCTGATCTTGAATCCAGCTATGTCAATGGTGGTCCATTGTGCTCCTTTCTGAGCAAATGAAAGTTAAGAGATAAACATTCTTCACATGAAATAATCTCCATTAAACATTACTCAGTATAAAACATTAATGTATGTAGGTTTCTAGGATTCTGATAGAATGCTTCTTGAAATAATGAAAAAGTCTGAGAATCAGCAGCATGCTAATAAAGATTTCTGTCTAACTGTAAATGTTTATACATATGTGTATACATATAACATATGTATTCAAATATGTATGTATAAATATATGTATGTAAGCACTTAAAAACACACAAGTGTGTATTGCTAGAGAATATGGATGTCCACACTTTTGTTTTGCTGCTTTCACTGCTTTAATTTAAATCAAACTATGGCTTTGAAAGATGAAAGAACTTATATCTGTGGTGGAAAAGAAATGTCTAGAAAATGACAAAGAAGGATATTAACAGAAATTATTCACTAAATATATTGTTATTTAAGACTATTTCAACTTACATATTCCTTTCATAATGTGTTGTAGCCACTGAGCCAGCAGCTATGATGGCTGAGGGGCCAAGAAGCCCCAAAATACCAGAGGCCCGCTGGTGGACTGATTCTGAGGTTTAAGAACATCCCCGGACTGCATGGTAAGAAAGGAAAAGCCTCTCCCATCAAGTTTTGTGGTGCTATGAAGACTTGGTCTGGCTTGTTGCCCTCCATGCCCAGACCTTCCCCATTGGTTCCCTTTCCCTAGTCCTGCCATTGTACCGCCCCTGTGCCCTCAGATCATTGGTCTTTGATGCTCCCCTGGCTCCAGTACATAAACCCTGGACCGTGCTTACTCCTGTTTCTTTTGTCTCTGGTCTCTTTTCTGTGAGGATGCAATAAACCTCATCCATGGAAATGCCATACGGGAGAGCCCTCCTGACTTTGCTTGTGGTGATGCATGAGCTATCCAGCTTGCTTGTGTCTGTGTGTGAGAGCTGTGCCCTGCAGCCCTGCGGGTGAAAGGAGTGAGTGCTGGAGTGCTCTACTGCACCCAGCGGAACAATTCCTTGCAAGGGACGTTTCAGGGAAAAGCAGCTACCCTCCACATACCCACATACAGTGCGATAATAAGGAGAAAACAATGTCTATCAGTGTCTGATAGTGATGGCTTCATATATCAAATTTTATTTTTACCATGCAACTCCTGCTGAAAACCACCAAAATTTTACATCTTTTCCTCTGTGGAGAACAAGATATTATATTAAAAGTTAAGTTCTAATTTTAACATAGTTAGACAGATC
Organism: Lanius ludovicianus; assembly: GCA_013397235.1. Taxonomy (NCBI): domain Eukaryota; kingdom Metazoa; phylum Chordata; class Aves; order Passeriformes; family Laniidae; genus Lanius; species Lanius ludovicianus. The sequence goes on from VYXG01005504.1 coordinate 242,776, forward strand.
TTCATTGCTGTTAATATTTTTGATAACTGTTTTCACTGAAAGCAGACCACACTGACTATATAGCCAAGTTCCATTTGCAATGTATTTTCATGAAATTCAGTTTAGTCTATAACAAATTTACAGCTTAAAGATGCTGTAGTGACCTTTTCCTTTCAAATCGAGAAAGTTATCTTCAATGGCATAAGTCCCACTTTTTGTGTGGCACTTTGCTCACTGACTTCAGTGTAAACAAGGTAATGCCTAACTTGCCTAACTTGAGCCTTGTAGTAAGCAACAGAATTTGACAGATAATGTAACTAAATATTTATTACTCTTATTTTATTTTTATTGATTCTCCCTACAGAATCACACCAGTCTTTTTAGTTTATTTTAAGTTATTTTGCATGCATGTAGCAGGTTGCCAGACTGCAGAGGTAGTTTTAAAATATTTTATCAATACCCTTTGGACTCAACCATTCCTAATTCTTCTGTCACTTCCACAAGGTCTTTCTTGATTCATGCTAACCACTTAAAAATACTTTTTCTTTCCTCTCCTCTCTGCCTGCACTACTATCTCTAAAATTAGGATATGCAGATTCTGCAGAAATATTGTTCTATCTGTCAGATACTCTAGAGCCTTCTGTTGTCAGCTTAACATTTACCTGGGATGGCCTGGTAGAACAGTGCAAGGACAACACTTTTTTGGGATGGATATGCCATGAAATGAAATATTTTCTTGGAAACGCTACTTAAAAAACCCCAAGATATGGCCAGAGGAAATTCAAATATTTGTATACAGCTTTCCAAATCAACCAGCATGATGATAAATCTTTTGGAAGGGACTGAGATCAGGAAAAAAACCTACACATTAGTTACTCTGTTTATGTCAAATTGAAATCTGAAAGGCCACTATTTCTCTGACTGCATTGAGTCCTCTTGAGAAAGATACACGTGACACAACTAAGCAAAGACATAATGATTATTCACTTTACCAAAACTGACTTTCTACAGTGTAGACGTGTTACCTAAGCTTGCCACTTGAAGTGATCTTCATTGTCCTGGAAGAGAAATTGTCACTTCTGGAATCTTGTCTTAAAGTATAAATGTATAATATGCGGATGAATTCTATCCTTGTAATGTTTTTTGTTTCTTTGTTTTTTCCTGTTTCTCACTGACTACAAAGACATCCTAGAGAAACTGAATCAGATTTATATATCCATACTGTAAACATTTCTGAAAAATTAATTCCACACAACAAATGTGCATGTGCAATGCCTCATATTTATTTCACTGATCTATATTAACTTGAAAAGCAGTTGTTTTTATGCAATCTCTTCTGGAGTTTTCCAGCAACATCATTTAGATCAATTTGTTACCTAAATCCCAAGTAATTCTAAATCTCCTAAAAGTTATTTCTCATCTATGTTACTGTAGACCTACCTTACAGATAAAAAAAAAATCACAGAACGGGTTGAAAGGGACCTCAAAACAACACCTAATCCGAACTTCCATGGAAAAGGGAGGTTAGATGAGAATATCTATTATCCTGTGCAATTGCATGAAGTTTGTTGTCCTCCAGTTCTTTTCATATAACTGCTTTCCACCCACATTGAACCTAGCCTTTAAGTGCAGGGATTTGTTTTCATTAAATTTCATACAACTCTTGCTAGTCTGCTCTTCCAGCCTGTCCAGGTCTCTCTGCAACCATGGCTCTCCCTTCAAACTTGTCCACATCATCCCTTTGCTGCCAGTAAAGCTGTTGAGGGTGCTTTCAGTTCTATCATCCCAACCGTTTTGAACACCATGAGGCCCAGTATCAATTTCTGTGGGACTGCATTTGTGACAGGCTGCCAGTCTCAGTTAAAACCACCCTCTGAGTGCTGCCTGTTAGCTAATTTCCTGTCCATCTGGCAGACCACCCATCCAACCTGCATCTTGCCATTTCATTTAGAAGACTGTGGGTAATGGTGTCAAATGCTTTGCTGAAGGACAGGTAAACCATCTCCTTCTAGACTGAAAATGTAATTTTGTTATAGACAGGGATCCAATTACTCTGCCATGATTTGCCCTTTTATAAATCTGTGCTGATTTTTCCCAGCCACCTGCTTTGTTTGGTTTGTACTAATTTCTAGGAAAACTCATCCCATTACTTTAGCAGAGGCTGGAGTAAGACTAGTTGTCCAGTAGTTTCCTGCGTCCTCTTTTGGGCCGTGCTTAAATCTGAGTGTGACATTTTACCTCTTCCAGTCATAAGGAACATACTCTCTTCTCCACCACTTTTCAATTAATATAGATAGTGGCTTTGCAACATTGTCAGATGTTTCTCTTAATACCTTGGACTGGATTACATCCAGGCCCGTAGATTTATGTGGTCTGAGACCTTGCAAGAGGCTGAAAATCGGCCTTTCCTCCACTACTGGTGGGTCAACACATATTGTAATAGCTACTTGACCCTGTGATGATAAAGACAGAGGCAAATAAGGTGTAGAGGCCTTCTGGTTCTTCAGCATTACTAGATAGTTTCCCTGCTCTGTGTAACAGTGGTCTACATCTTCCTTTCTGCTGATTAGCTAATTAACTTCTGTTAACATGTCTGAGGAACCCTTTATTCTTGACATCTCTCTTGTCCAGTTTCAGTTCTATCTGAAGCTTAGCCTTCCTAACTGCACCTTTACATGTTCTATCAAGGCTCTTTTTAGTCCTTATTGCCTATTTAGCTTCCTTTCCATAGCTAGCATGCTTCTTTTTTTGCTTTTAGGCATATCCAAAAGCTCATAGTTAAGCCCGGGTAGTATTTTGTTCTGCTTTCTTCTTTTCCATTTTTGGGGGATGGATAGTTCTCTTCAGCCATTCCCATGGTTGTTTTTTACTAACTCCCAGCACTCACAAACTCATTTGCTCTACATGGTTGTTTCCTTAGGAATTCCTTGTAGCTGGGCTCTGAATGTATTGAATTTAGCTCTTCCAATATCCAGGGCCTTTGTCCTACCCCCTGATACTGAGTGTGCTCAGCAAGATCTTAAACTCCACAATTTTATGATCGGTATGTCCATGAGGATCAGTGTTCATGGTGTGGTCAAGTAAGTTGTCTCAGTTTGTGAATAGTAAACCTAGTAATCTGCTCTTCCTAGCTGGCATATCCTGCATCTGAAGCAGGAAGCAGTCCTCAGTGACTTGCAGAAACCTGATGGGCAAGTTGTGCAACACCACATTGTTTTCCCAACAAGTAAAAGTAATGAAAGTTCTCCATCAAAGAGGACCATGTTCAATTGATCGTGACAGGAATTTCAATAGAACTTCTATAGTCTCCATTGCTCAGCCTCTTACACTCAATTTTCTCTTCTACATGAAGTGCAATTCCACCTTCTCCTCTTCCTTTCCTATCCTTCTGAAACATTTTGTAGCCATCTGTTATGGTCTTCCAGTAATGTGAATTTTCCCAACAGATTTCTGTGATTCCTACAACATCATAACACTCAGAGCATAGAGTTCTACTTCCTCCTATTTGTAGTCTAGAATAAGTGCACTGGGGATATATATATACAGTTGAGGTGGCTGGACTTAGTAAATTGTTCTTTAAACTTTTGCAAAGGCAAGAGAACTATGTTGACCAATTCACTAGTGCAGATGCACCTGCCTTTTCTAGATATGTGGATCCCATCTCTCACAGCTAGACTGCATGCATCAAGAAATGTCCAGAAATTTTAAGCCCTGGTGGTGAAACCAACCACAAATCCAGATACTGATCTGGATAATTCATCAGCTTCTGCCTGCACCCTTCTATATGACTGGCAATTTAGCTGACTAGTTGCACTGGGTTAAAAAACGGTAAACAAACCCAAAATGTTTGTTTTTACAGACAGATTACAAATAATTTCCTCTGCAACACTGCCTGATATTTTCTAGTTATTATTTTCTTGAAACTTGTACTACTAGAATTAAACAGTACTTCACAGAGTATCACTGAGACATGCTCAGTGATCCTTTGTAGTAAGGCTTTAATATTTTTCTCTCTCAAATGGAAGCAACTTGTTATCTGAGGTCACATTATTCTTCCCCTTTATGAATATGCTCCCACATACAGGTTTCTGCTTCAATGGTATCTGCAGCTGCTGAGCTTCTAGCTGATAGGAGAAATTCTGTTTCCTAGTCCCTAAATTCATGATCTTGCATTTTCTCTTATGGTGTTTTTCCCATTTGCCTTATATCACTCTTCATACAGTTCATCCCCCATAGGATTCCAGACCTCTTCTGTTTTAACAATTATCTCAAAGATTTACATCATCTGGCATTTTGTTAGTAAGTTCTGGATTTCAGTGTAGTGAATTAAAATATTGATAACTGGATCACTACTCAACTATCAGTGTCTCCAACCTGATTCCTATTGCATCAAAATCAGTTATCATCTCTTCTGGCTCTACTTTTAATAGGATATCATAATTTATAATATATAGGCTTTATTTGCCGTAGCAGTCTGTTTTATTTTCTCAAATTATGTTTGGTTAATTACAATTTAATACTGAAGCAAAAGAAAGATTCATTCAGTGTTGTACATACAAACACTTTCTTTTTCTGGGGTTTTAAATTGGCTGCCAGCTACATTCTTTCAAATTTGAGTGAAAAAAAAGCACACAAACAGAAAAACAGTGAAAATGAAAGCAATTACATGTATTTAGTGACTGCATCATCATGCTTTTAGAAATATTGAACTCATGCAAGTAGTCAGAAGGAGATACAATGTGCTCTTACTGTCAATTGAAACTAATGAAAGAAGTACAAAAAGAAATAAACAGAAGAGAATTTCTCCTGTGCAGAGCAAATTCCTCTGACTGACGTGGGAAAGAAAGCTGCTAGCATATAGCACCATTAATGTTATTAATCTAAGTGACAAGCAAGAAAATAAAGGATAACAATAGACGCTGACAGTGCACACCATGAGCAATGAATCAATTTACCTTGATACTGATAGTACAGAAAGCACATTCATCTGATCACATGATTAAATACCATGTTATATTCATACAGAGGTGGGGAAGCATAGCTTTTTTGTTTGTCTTTTTTTTAAGTGAAAATAATATTCCTTCCTTCCTTCCTTCCTTCCTTCCTTCCTTCCTTCCTTCCTTCCTTCCTTCCTTCCTTCCTTCCTGGAATCCTTCCTGGAATCCTTCCTGGAATCCTTCCTTCCTTCCTTTTCACAGAAACACAGCTGAGGTTGTGAGAAACCTCCAGAATCTTCTTGATCAATCACAAGCTCAAAGCAGGATTACCTAGGGGCATTTGCTCAGGACTCTGTGCAGACAGCCTTTGAAGATTTCCAAGAATGGTGACTCCAAAATCTCCTAGACAACCTGTGCCAATGCTTGGTCACTCCCACTGAAGAAAAAGAAATTTCCTGATGTTGATATGGCACATTCTGTATTTCTGTTTGGCTCTGTTGCCTCTGTCCCTCTCTTTCTCTCCCTTCCAACCATCCTTCCTTTCTTTTATTCTCAATCTTTTTCCTCTCTTGCATACTTGGACTTTCTGGGGATTTTAATTTTTTTTCAGAATAATTTCACTGTCTTTGGATATTTTTTTTTTAATTTTGATAACTGTCTGGAAAAACACACAGTGAAAATGCATTCCTCATCAATGCCATCATCTTCTTAACATCTTCACTACCACAAAAGAGGGAGATTCTTAAGAATGAGAGCATTCTGTCACAAAATGTTTAGTTCATGCACTGTGATGACCAACATACTTTACTCAAAATTGCAAAATCACACATTCACCTAAAATGTAACTTGAATCATCCTTCTATGTGGTTTCTGCTTTTTACAGCACTCTTGGGAGGGAGAAATATTTATTTGTGTTGAAGAAATGAAACTTACTGGTTTCAGAGTGAGTTCTGTCATCCTGAAGATACTATATTTAAGCTAGATGGTGACCCAACCAACTCCTCTAGCTGTGCTTTAAAACAAGGACAAAATGTATTGCCTGTAGCAGTCTCTATGCTGAAAATCCTAAGAAAACCTTAGTCAGGATTTCAGGTACTTAGTTTCCTGTGATTTAGCTGGGAAATGTATACAGAAAATGGGTTCATCTTTGTTCTAAAGAAGCAGAAGAGGCCTGCAATGCAGTCTTTCCCTTGTGTGTGTTTGGGGAACGGCAGCAAAAACCTAGGGAAAATTAAAATTCCTTCCTGAGTTCAATGTTTCCTAGTCAACAAGGTATTCTTGATCTGTTTCATTTAAATCTGTTTCAGAACGTTGAGGGTGTTTTTACTGAATACATATTTACTATACTTATTTTCCATATTGCACTGGTTTAGAGATTTTCTAATTGTTTTGACAGAGGGCTGAATGTTATCTTTTTTTACAGCCATACTTCTTTTTAATAATCATTACTTCTAATATTATTTCACAAGCTTAAATTGTTTCACATTGTTAGGGGGCACCAGGGGATAACCCGTGCTTCCTGATATTTTCCTTTATTGTAACAGACTATTAACCTTTTTAGGGTACTAATATATTTACATATTTTCTGTTCTGTTTTTATGAGAAATTACTGCAAAAACTCCAGTTGATCCCTGCACTGAAAGTATCGTTCTATTTTCCCTGAAGATCAATCTCCCTTCAATAAATCAATAATCCTTTTCTGAACTTCCTGCTTTATCCAATTTTGAAACAATATTCAGAGCTGATTATTGTTTTTCTCTTTAAAATAGTCATCAAATTTTTGAAAGGAGCTACCATGTTGCATTCCTTTTTAATTATGATCTGCTTTCAAAATTAATCACAAGGAAAATAATATTTTACCAGTAGAGGGAGATATAATACTAGAAAAATGTTTTTAATATATGATTTATGACTTGCTGGAGGAAAAAATTATTAGGATTTCTTTGTGTTAATTGACCACAGCTTGACAAATATTTCTGGGACTGCAAAAATGTAAGCATCCAAATGGTACTGTTCATGCAATATTTAAAGCCCAAGATTTTTTTGTTTGGAGACTGAGAATGCTCATAACAACAAAAATTTCATCAGATCCACTGGGACTGAGATTAGATCCTTTGACACTAATTTCCTGCATACATTAAATTAACAGGTAGTGCATACACAAGTTATGTGAAGGAGTCCATATTTCAGAATATGGGTTTCAGAATATGAGCTTGAAAGCCTTTTTATTTCAATAAAATCATACCAGCCCTATCTCCAATGCACTTAAAAAATTGAATTAAACAATTTGTAGTTTTTATAATGTGATTAGAGGCTCTGCCTCTCAATAAAATGAGATAGGTCTGTGCAAGGAAATAAGCCATCAAGCTCACACTCTGACTAAACTGCACATAAGTTACCTTGCCCCTAAAGGTTTAGTTATTTACACAGTTTCTTGACACCTTATTTAGAGTGTCTTTGTAATCTAAATATTTGTGGATCTTAGCATTTCCCTCCTCACTTTTTCTTTTTTTTTTATTTTTTTATTTTTATTTTAGCTTGTTGGTTTGCTGTATCTCTGCAATAGTCTCTCTCTTCTGCAATAAATTGCATCACACAGCCTCAGGAGCAAGAAGGACACAAATGACATCCCTAAGTACTGCCATAAAAATACAAACCAGCAACATAACCTTTAAGTAGGAAATAGATTATATTCACTGACATGTTCAAGTACAATCTTACTGTCTACGGTACTTGAAGGGCTAAAGCAGGATTCTCATGGGACAATATTTTAAAGGCTTGGATTTCAAGCTTCATGGATGGACATGTGTTTCAAATGAAATCTGTATGCAAATACAATAGAGATGTATTCTTCTGCATTCCTTCCCTTTTCCCTCTTTTCCCTAAAACAATGTAGATTATTTAAATTATGTCAGGAAGGGAAAGACTAAAAGTAATTTTTTAATGAGAAATTCTAAAAAAAAAATAGCATAACAACAATAGCAGCCATACAATTACTATCCTTCCTATACTATCTACGAAAAAACTTATCTTCCAAAAGCAGACTAAGTTAATTTACCATGTTTTACATATAAGCATGGCACATAGAACTTCTTTATTCCTCATGTGTTCTTGTTCTTGTCCAGGTTTTTTCAGCTATTAGGCATTTAATAGAGTCTATCATAGAACAGACTTTAAATTTATACAGTTTTAAATTTTTATATGTAGGGAGGGTTTTTTTAAAAGGGAATTTCACAATTAACTGTGCAGAATCATTATAATATGAGAGCAAAACCATCCATGTGGTGGCATACAGATTAATAGAATATGTTCTATGACCTTTCAACTTTAAAGAAATCATGCTTTACCTGAAGAAAACTTTGCTCTGTTAGCAAGTAGCTGATACAAATTGTGGTTTTACAGTCAATGTTGCCTGGGATAAAGAAGCTTTCTTCAGGTAGCTCTTTTCACTTTTGAAACAACCAGAATATCAGAAGCAGCAGAACTGACGGATCTTTCAACAACTTGTCATGTTACTTTGTCTAGTATTCTCTGTTAGTACTGCAGGGAGAAGTAGAAGATAAAATTAAAAAGTGATGTAAAATGTCTTATGGGATTCTGGGTTTTAAAATAATTACTACGTAAAAGCAATAAAAAGGAGTTCTGACTCCAATATTTTTATGTGGGCTATTCTGATCTTGATGTCGATATAACAGCTTTAATAGCCGTTTTTAGTACATTTCAGTAAATACTATTTGGAGCTTGGAAAAAAACCTAAAATGTTGCCTTAATTATTCCTGTTACCAAGAACCTTCACAATAAGATAAATTATATATACAGAGATATACATTAGAAAACCCCATTAACCAACTAAAAGGAGACTTGTTATAATTACACTATATAAGATAAATTAGCATATATTTGATTTGCTTGTACTGCTTATCTATCACAGGCAAACATATTACACAAAAATACTGTTCACTTAGCAGCTGATTTGATTAAAGCTGCAAATACTGCATCTAAGCGTTGCTGAAGAGTAACCTTTGTTGCTTAGTAACACCACATAAAATCCAAGTGGTGACATAGAAAGCTAGAATCCTGCTGACTATTAATCACTGAATTTGCTATGGTTATGAACATTTTGCTTAGTTTGGTTTAGTATACTATACTAGTTTTAATATTTTCTCATGACATTCACGATCAGCATTATCACAGTCATTTTTACATTAGTATGCATATATTATTATTAGGTCTTATATAATAGAGTGCAGCACATTTTTTTTTAAGGAATTAAAAGAAAAGTTCTAGTATATAACAAAAATGGAAAATAAAGAGCTTCATCTTTCTATACAGAACATAGAAAAGAGAGTATCTTTTGTCAAACACAAACATCCTTACTAGGGAGTGATATGCAAAAAAAGTTGTGATTCTCGTACCACGATTTTATCTGATCAGCACACGGTACTGAAATTTAGCATCCTGAAATTTCAGTGTTATATTCTTTATTAGAAGCTGCCCGAGATATAAAGGCAAAAATCTTATCCAGGATTTGGAAATTAGGATTTGGAAGAAATTTGAGTTATTTGCATGGTTAGTTTAAAGGCAGATCCTTCACTCGATATCTCCTTATAATTCATGCTATGTTACTGGGTTTGCAGCATTTATATTGAGACCTGAGGGGCTTTGGTTTTGCATCTGAGTAAGCAACCTGGGAGTACATCAAAAGACTCCATTTCTTTCAGATACCAGAAGTTAAAATGTAACAGAATGCTAACTTCAGGTGGACAGAAAGCATCACCATTCAGTTACTCTGTGTGGAGGAGGTGTTTGAGAACCATAGCCCCTTCTCCTTAGGGACAAATAATTACAGCATTGTAAGTAAACATAGACTTAAATTAAGATGATGCAATCATAAACTGATATAGAACTTGGGTTGTGATTTCAATTATAAATAACTAGAGTTTCTAAGTTGGTCATAAAACTTTGCTAAAGGCTAAACAGTGATGCACAAGGTACAAATTTACAGAATAATCTGTTGACGTTTTTTTGAAAAACAGGCACACAGAAGAACAAGTACTGTATTTTGTGAGTAAGATGCTGACTAAATATATTTGATTAGTGCTCAAAACTATGTTTATAATTATTTCTTAATTTTTTGTCATATTTGATGAGGAAACCAGACAGAATTGCAACCTGGACTGGTGATATATGGCAAAGATATGCAAATTGGAAACAATGACTCTAAAAAACCCCACGTCTATGACAGAATAGCATGATAATCTCCCTTAGAGAACTCTGGAGAACCAATGCATCACACTGTATGAATATATATGAAAAGTGATTTGATAAATATTGATATGTATAAAGAGAACAAAAATTGAAATATATATACATATATACCCCTGAATTTGCTTGTCCTTAAAGCATATAAGATTTTAGAACAAATATTTAAGGAAGACTTATTAAAGCCTTGAGGAATCAAATGATGTGAGCTTACACAGAGCATACAGTATCGCATGACAATAGAGTTTTTGTTGTATTAAAGAGAAAATATTAGACTGTGGAGAAGTCATATTTGGAATTTATTGAGGATTGAGAACAGTCACTGTATCTCAGCCTTGGATTCTGACCTTGGCTCAAAGGTTAAAGTGAGGTAATGAAATGAGATGATATCACAAAGTTGGCAGTCATTTTGAATAGAGGGGAGCAGTTAAATATGACACATAAATAAATGAATAGCCTTAGAAAGTGAAGTAATAGGGCGTGGGGAAATTTATGAGAACAAAGTGAAAATCCATTCATTTAGACACTCAGAACAAGAATCTGTAGGACAGTCTTGGGCCTGCAAACAAACTAGAATTTTCTCAGATGGAAACAAGAAATTAATTTTAAAAAGCCTAGGTATATAGCTGTTTATAAGGATGATAGTAAATCCATAATGGACTAAAACTCTATAAACATCAACTATGGTCCCCCAAATCAGTAACCAAAATTCTTCCAACTAAGTAGAAGTAGTAGTAGCTATGTGCAAGACATCAGTGAGACCTCAATTAGAGTCAGTGTACAGATACAATTACCCCAAGCAAGAAAGAAACATAGGTTACTATGTAGAATTAAACAATTAATTAATTCATTAACTAAATAAATATAAATTTTAATTTGAGCAACAAAATAGCTTATCACAATGTACTTAGCAAATGAAGATTCACTCAGTCTTCTTTTCTGACTGCCATGACTTTTCAAAAGTGACGCATAGTGGCTTAGCAACCTAGCTGAAATTACATTGGCCTGTAAAAAAAGAGGATGGTCACCTCAGAAACAGGGCAGGGACAAGGTGGAGATGTTCAGTGTGTTCTTCGTCTCCATCTTTACCATACATGACAGACAAAGGGGGTCTCAGTGCCCTGAGCTGGAGGACCATGACTGGTGAGAATGATAAACTCCCAATTGACCTTGAGCTTGTGTGGATCTCCTGCTCCTCCAGATAGATCCCTATAAATCTGAGTCCTGATAGAATTCACCTGAAAATACATAGAGCTGGCTAATGTCCTATTGAGGCATTTCTCAGTGATTTTTGAATGAAATCTGGAGAGGTCCTGGTTGACTGGAAGGTAGGTAATTATTGCCCCAATTATCAAAAGAGGCAAGAAGGATAGCATTGGATACAGGTCTGCCAGTCTCACTTCAGTGATTATAAAATTATGGAGAAAATTATTCTGGGAGCCATTGAAAAACACCTGGAGGACACTGTAATCATAGATCACAGCCAGCATGGCTTCATTCTGGAGAAGTCCTGCTTCTTTTTATGACAAGGGAACACACCTAGTTGATCAAGGGAAGTCAGCTGACATAATCTTTTTAACATTTCAATAAAGCCTTCAATGCTATCTCTCACAGGATCCTTCTGGACAAAATGTCCAGGAAGCAGCCAAATAAACACATCATATGCTGAGTGAGCAACTGGCTCTCAGGTTGGATACAAAGGGTTACAGTGAATGGGGTGACATCAGACTGTCACTGGCGGAGTTCCTCAGGGCTCCATCCTCAGCCGTGTGCTCTTCAACATCTTCATAAATGTCCTGGACACAGGACTGGAAGGGATACTGAGAAAGTTCACAGACAATAGATACCAGGAGGAGCTGTTGACTCCCTTGAGGTCAGGGAGGGTCTGCAGAGAGACCTCGACAAATTAGATGGGTAATCACCAACCATATCAAGTTTAACAAGGGCAGGTGCTGGATTCTGCACCTGGGATGGGGCAGCCCTGCATGCATGTACACACTGGGCAATGACATGCTGGAGAGCAGCACTGAGAAAAGGGACTTGGAGATCCTGGTTGATGGCAAACTGAATATGAGTCAGCGGCTCCCTAGCAGCCAGAAGGGCCAGCTGTGTCCTAGGGTGCATCAGGCAAGCATCACCAGCTGGGCAAGGAAGGGGATTGTCCCACTCTCCTCTGCACTGGGGTAGCCTCACTTTGAACCCTGTGTGTGGTTTTGGATGTCACAATATAAAAAAGTTATAAAGCTATTAGAGAGAATCTAAACAAGGGCAATTAAGACAATGAAGAACCTTGAGGGGAAGCTGTATGAAGAGCAGTTGAAGTCAGTTGGCTTCTTCAACCTTGAGAAGAGGGGAGAAGACCAAGGGGAGACCTCATTACAGTCTACAGCCTCCTCACGAGGGAAAGAGGAGGGGCAAACACTGATATCTTCACTCTCATGGCCAGTGAAGGACCTGAGGGAGCCACCTGAAGTTGAGTTGAGGAGGTTTCAAGAAGCATTTGGACAATGGTCACCGGCACATGGCTGTCCAGGGACAGGAATTGGACTTTGGTGATCCTAGTGGTTCCCTTCCAACTCAGAATACTCTAATTCTCTCAAGTAAAACTCACTAGGGGAAAACTCCAGCAGCTGATCCTGGACCAGCTGAGCTCCTTGACTCTAATTTGGAATTTTCCAACTAATTTTTTCCAACAAAGCCTTCCCATTTTTCTGGAGATAGTTCATTCCTTTAACTACTTTTAAACGTCAGTATAGTCAACATAGAATCAGGTACCGTTTGACCTTTCTCACTTTTTTTCAGAAAATCTATCTGAAGGCTTTGCACCACAGCACTAGCAATATTTATGCTCAGTTTTATACATCAGGTTTTTATAGTGTAGCCTTTTTTATTAAAGCTTTACTATGGTCTAAAACTCTTTAAATAAATTTTAAATTAAAAAAAAAAAAACAAACCTGAAACAGTCTATGTAGCAAAACTACATAGTTTTCTAGAGTTGCAGCAGCAGAAAATCAAACCTAATGATCTACAGCACTCTTGCTCTAAAGTTTGTGGACATACCTGTTTGTATTCTTTCTGGCCACAAGTAACAAGCTGATGCCCTGGAATGGATGTATTTAACAATACAGACAAAGTCAGAGGTAATATATTTGCTGTCTAGAAATGCACCAGTGAACAAGCATTATGAAAATGAAACATTTAATTCTAGAACACAGTGGGTACAAACTATGCATTGTCACAAATACACTGCAACTTAAAAGCAGTTATTTAACAATGACACAAGTGAAATTCTGGAGCAGCAACCCAAAGGAAACAGTGAGCTTAAGAGAATACCAACAGTTTTTAAAAAAAACATAATGGTTTTATGAAAGCTATTTCATGAGGTTGTGCTCTACAATAGAAAGAAGCAGGGCTAAACAATAAAGGGAACTGTTCTCAGGCTGATGTTTGGAAAATGAAGCATATTCATAATTGAATAGAAAGCTAATAGTTTATGTCACAAAGATTCATATGATTCTGATTTTAAAGTAGCACTAATGAAGAAAGAAGTTTTTGTCTGGCCTTCCCCAAAGATTTTTAAGTGTACTTAACTTTATCTGTCTACGCGCTGAGCATCTCTTCCACACAGTACTTACCAGTACTTTCTTCATTGCCAGTAGAGACTAGTCAAAATTGTTTTGACACTTACTTCAGATGCCTCATCTCAGATGCACTTTCTGAAGGAACTTTTCTTGCTGATTAAAATGTGAGCATGTACATAGTATTTTTTCCCTAAATATTTTTTTTACATTCAACTGCATAAAGTCAGATATTACTAAAGAATAAATGTCTCTAAAATATACATTTGAAAATCCACCAATAAAAACTTCTCAGATACTCATCATGAACAAAAATCAGACTGGAAAGGAGAAAACTTTGGGGAGATATTATGGCAGGCTTCTAGTACCTAAAGGGAACTTATAAGAGAGGTGGACTTTTTAAAAGGGCAGTTGGTGATAAGACAAGGAGGAACAGCTGCAACCTAAAGAAGGGTAGGCTTAAATTAGGTATTAGGAAAAAATTTTTTCACTCTGACAGTCATGAGGCACTGTTGCCCAGAGAGTTTGTGGATCCCCCACTTCTGGAAATGTTTGAGACGAAGCTGGATGGGCCTCTTAGCAACCTCATCTGCTGGAAGGTTCCCAGCCCACAGTAAGCGGATTGGATCTAGATGATCTTTAAGGTGCTTTTCAACCTTATCATTCTATAAAAAATGTAGTCATTAGTGATAGAGTCTATTTGCTGCCTTTATTTCTTATTTCCATTTTTCTTTTATAAATATATGTGTGTGTGTGTGTGTGTGTGTGTGTGCAATTTTAAATTATCATTGCCACAGGATAAATACTTTGAATGTAACCAATGAAACAATGACATCACTTTTCCCATCTTAAAATTATAACTGTTCTCTGCATTTTTAGTCCCCCAAATTGCAGGGTTTCAATAAACTGAAATTTGTATCTCCTGCAGCAATTTTGGAAGACAAAATCAAAATAATAAAGAATTCTTTGGAACCCTTCCTGTTTTTAAATAGAATTTTTTTGGGGAAGATTTGCATTGACTGTCTGGAAGTTCAAGATTATCACAATGACTGCTCATTACATAAGATTATGCAAAATGCAAACTGTTCAAAACACAGAGGACATAACATTTTTCATTGGCTGCAATAACTTCCTCTCTTCCAGGAACAGTGCTCAATCTTCTAAACTCTTAAGTTTGTGTGCCTATATAAGACGTGATTTATTCTTCCATTTTTTATTCCATTATCTCACATCTCTTTCATTTTTTACAAACGTTAAAAAAAAAATATATATTGAACTTTTAGTTGAAAGATCCACAATGACCAAAATTCTGTCTAGGAGGGTGAGCAGCACAAAGTGGTGGAAAGATCACCAGGACAGAGAAGATGAGGAACAGTATTGAACAGCATTCTCAAGGCGTTTTAAATCAGGCTTCAGACACTCAGTGATTCAGAGGTGGTGACTTCATATTGGTAGAATATTTTTTCCTCTCTGAATTTATTCAAGAACTGAATGCAGATAAGTACGAGGGCACCTATATTGTATTAGACTTGCATTCCAGCTTTGTGTTAGCCTGTTGGGAAAGGACCCATACAAAGAACCAATAACATGACATACAAACACAATGATTTTCTTAATTACTCTTCTAGGTCAGAGTTATTTTCACCTTTGTTGCCTTCAATATATTTACTTATGAATCCAGTTATCCCATCTGGATTCCATTTCTTCTTATTAAACCTTGAGTGGATATAACGTTTAAGCATTTTACAGTGGGTCTTTGGCATTGAGTCCTGTTTTCTGGAAATATTTAGCTCTCAGTTCTCCACTTAGATGCTATCAGTTTGTTTTGATAGTCCTTATTTAATATATTAGAATGAACTGTTGACTTATTTGTATTGTCCTTTCATCAGACTTAGAATTTTAGATTTCCTTATTATTGTCCTCACTTATCTCTTTCCAATCAGGAAACTTTTAGCCTTCATACCTCAAGTGAGAATTGGTTTGTGACTTCAAACATCTTTCTTCATGGCTGTATTTAAGATATGTTTGAAACACGAATTTACACATTTGCCTTTATTTTCTGACCAGTTCTGAACAGGTGCCAGTTTTTCTTTACAACAAGGTCTTATGTTGAAGATAATAGCCAGTGTAGGGTGCATATGTTATATGTTTGCTTTTTCTCAACCACTTTATACTTGTCTCCATTAAAATTAATTTTCCATGCTGCTGCAACTTTCTTGATGTCATAAACTCTATTTTTGGTCTTTCTGCAGTTCTGCATGGTCTGGCTGTATGTCCTCATTATTTAGAACGACTCCATACTTTCAGCAATTTTTTTTGCACTTGCTGCTAACATCTAGTTCATTTATGAATATGTAAAATGGCACAAATTACAGCACAGGTACTTGCTTTTTCTGAAGAAAATTTCATTATTGCCATTTTATATATATACCTGAGAAAACTGAAAACTAAAATGACAGGTGTATCAGGGCAGTAGACAGATGGATAAATAAGACATTTATAAACTATCGTTTATTTAACTACACTGCAATAAATCTTGTTATTTCTACCAGTATAACAGTGTTGGATGGATGCTAACCTGAGACGAGAATTTTTTGTCTATTTAGAAATTTAGTTATCCACAGTAGTATAAAACTAGAATGCCAACAAATGCCAGTTTAAAACAATTGGGAGATGAAAGATCTCAACATTTCTAGATTCAATAATTTTCATCCCTGTTTCCTAAATTAGATTGGAAGACTTTATTATGGTTTTTGATGATGATTTCTTTCATACTGCCCATTACACACTGAGGTGTCCTCAAATAAACTGTGTTAAGTGCAGTCACAATACAACAATAATTTATGGAACCCATATAAGTGCCAGAAGTGAAAATACATTTTAGGTAAAACATGAGACAAACCCCCCAAAACACATTCTAAAATTATAGAGTTAACAGTCCTGTCCTTATTATAATTTTTAAGCATTTATTTCTGTTGAGTAAATTGATTCCATCCAGTTTCACCTCTGCATAATTGTATGCTAAACCAATTCATCATTTTTCTTTCAGCAAACTGCACTGCCATGGCTGTGCAATGTGCATAGTACATCTATACTTCGAGTAACGAGGTCTGTAAGAGATTTTTGTAATCCATTACTGGTACATTGTAATACCACTTAATAGCATAACACATGTTTTAAGCCTCTTCCAGCTGGCATGGTCAGCTTCTGCTAACTCCCAAGTTCCCAGATAATGTGAATTTGATGATCGCTCTCTGTTGCAGAGATACAGGAGTGCATAGCAATGGAGCTAATCACTGGTTGTGTATCTATAATGTTCCTATAAAAATTTGTCACGATGACATGGATAGAGAGGGCCTGACTCTCATTTAAAATTCCAACTCTCTTTTTCTCTGCAATTGAAATCCTGTTTAACACAAAGCAGAGGGTTCTGATGAGCACTAGGAAAAAGGCAAATCAGGTCAAGATGATGCAAGAATATGGAGAAACAGTAATGGGCCTTTTTTTTGTTTTTGGCAGACATAGAAGTGATTTACATGTGTGCGTGAGCATCTATCTGGTCTTTTCTTTCCAGACAGTTTTTCAAAAATTTTTGTCATCCAAATGACAAAAGACACTGTAAGATTAATGAATTAAAATAACTCTTATCAATTAAAAAAAAAGCTTTTTCAAATTGACATATGTATGATGCAATAAAGAATATTACTGGGAAAAAAATTAATACATTGAAATGTTGATTCATAGAAGAATCTTTTATATTCAAGACATATACAATATAAATATTAATTTTATTTTCCATTAGTTATTCTTCTGCTGATTCAGCATTCTGGATCAAAAGAAGTTCTTATAAATTGATCACATAATTGGAAAGTTGCTACATTTAGTCGTAATATGCCTCTGCTAATGACAGTATGCTATGCTGGGACTTCCTATTTATTTTTGTAAAAAGCAAAATTTAAATGAGATCAATTAAATGCAAAGACTCAAATAAGAGACCTGAGGTAAGGATTCTGTCAGGAAGTTTTTACGTAGCATTAAGTTGTTTCTAAGGCCTTCCCAGTTTCAGCTTTGTACATATCTTCATCTTGATTCAGCAACCAGATTCACTATATAATTCAAGGGGATATATATTACTTCCAAAACAAAGTTCTTCTAACTTTTTAGGTATCTATATGGCAATGAGATAAAACATGTTATGGAAGTGCCTCTTTCTATTCAAGGAATAAAATCTCTGTCTGACAATCTGAGATGTAGATGTCTGCATTATAAAAATTTAAAGGTAGATGAGGTAAATCCCACTGTATTTGACTTATTTCAGTGGAAAAGAATATGAATTGATACATAATTCTCACTAAGCATCTGGTGTTGTGGAAGGAAATTTTATTATCAATTTTATTAGAAATAGTGGAGGTAAAGATAACTTTTGGCTGCATATGATTCTATGAAATATTGCATCTATTTCCTGTGTGCTACAGCATCATTTTTAAAATGAAATGAGTGTTAAGATTCTGCCTGGAGAAGCCTGAAGAGGAAGAGGGCTGCATGAGTTATTCCTGCTCCATTAAATTAAAAGTGCCTTGAGCCTGTTCTCCCACTGTGGTCACAGAAGAATTGATTTCCATACTGGTAAACATGCTGAGGCACAGAGCATCATCAGTAGATGCATCAATATTAGATTTTGATAAAGGTCTCTGACCCACAGGAACTATGGAACCGTGCCTAGGAATTGCATGGAAAAGTGCTAGTAGGAATGGAAAAAGACCAGGCCAAGGTCTGTTCAAGCCCCAGAGTCGTGGAATATCCCCTAAAACTATTTGTACCACCAGCATATATATTCCTTTAGACCCGATAAATATCTCTGAGACATAAAATGGGAATAATGGCCGCACCATATCTTTTTTATGCCATACCACATTTCTAGCTTGTGTTTTAGACGTAAATATAGTGGGAATAGAGAGTGATTCAAGACTCACTTGCTATTTACTTGTTTATTCACTTATACGAAATAACAACCACTTACTTCTATATTCACAAACCCATTGAATTCAATCTATCAGAAAGAGGGGAGAAGGAGACAGGAAAAGTTTTGATATGTCTCCTGATAAGAAGTGCCATTATTCATCACATAAAAGGTGAGAAAACAATACAAGTCAAAAGAGAAGTCAAAATTAAAATAAGAATTCACAAAATAGAATATTCAGGTGAAACATCAAGGGTATGGCTATTTTCAGAACTTTGTGGCATACACTACAGACATTCACACACTGTAGAACCTAAATCTTAATAATTTTTGACAGGAGAAAATAGTTGGAGAGAAGAAAAAGAAATTATTGATAAATATAAAAAATTGCAGGATCAATGTATCTTCAAATAAGAAGTTGCATCAAATTAAAGTCTCTTAGGAAAAATGAGCTCATACATATGCTTTCTAGAATATCATATGTTATATTACAGAGTAATTTTTTCATTATCCATAGCTAAATTTCACAGGATGTTTGATGGTCATCTATTCCTTAAAAATTGCATCAGTTACCAATTTTTTTTCAATCATAAAGTGGTAATAGTTTTACCAGAGTACTTTTTGGTAAGTCTTTTTTTTCATTGTTCAGTGTCAAACTTTAACAGGAAGTATAGAAAAATCTAGAAAGTGTAGAGTAGGGTTTTTATAGGGTTTTTAAAATGACTCTCATTTTTTTCATATAAAGGTAACTTGTTAGAGTTTGAGCCAAGTTCCCCTTTGCAACTCCTCTAGAACATTTTATACTAATTCTTTTTAATATTCTTTGCTGATTGAGGGAAAGTTGTATCTAAATTTTTGGGTGTGTAACATATTAACTGAAATATATTTTCTGAGTATTATACTGCAGCAAAATTTCACTTAGTTCACAATCCTTCCTTTTTTTCTCAATGCTACTATACATTTATTTTCTTGGTTACGTGGGTTTTGTGTAGGGTTTTTATTTCTTTATTTTGTAGTTGGATTGTTTTGTTGGTTTTTTTTTTCCTGGTATTATTTGTAATACACATTTAAAAATAATTGAATACAAACATAAGAAACATCTCATCCCTGAAATTTAGTATTTATACTAGATCTATACTACAGGTTAAGAAAAATTGATAAAATAGTTAGCTATTAATTTACAGTCCAAAATTTTAAAATAAAACCTAGATTTTTAATTTTCCTATTCTTACCTTTCTAAAAATTACTTATTCTTGGTTTCTAGGTTACCCATGAAGGTTCTAAGTTGGAATTGAGTTCCTTTGAGTTGAAATGAGACATATTTATTTTTCCTAATAGAGTAAACAAAACTATTAGCATGATGAAACATCTTCTCAAATGCATTGAAAATCCTACCTGTCAGGTAGGGATTTGGGGTATCTTTAGCAAAAAATCTTTTAGCAATGATCACTATAAAAATTTAATTCTAATGATTCTAGTCTTCTTTAGAAGCATATTTTCCAGCTGATATTGCAGGACTGTCTTCCAGCTCATTTCTGGGGGAATCTGAATTAGGCCTCTTGAGTTCTTTTTTATTCTAGTACTCTATTTCACTGTATAGTTACACACCCTTCATGACACCACTGATAGTGCAGGGACAAAATAGTTTTCTGAGATAATTTTTTAGAAGAGAAAGCATCTTGTCCTACTCACTGGGATATAGAAAGCATTCTAGCCAAAGCCTGAAGTGCTGGCTTTGGACCACTTGATTAAATAAACTTGATCATTATATGTGTGAACAACTAAGATTGAATTCTTCTTTCCTCCGAAATCCATCTTTTGTTCAAGAACACAATTCCTTGATTGATGGAAAACAAAACATGCTTCCTCACATCAGTGAAACATCATTTTTGGAATTGCATGCAGTGTCTCTGATGTCTTAGGTTTTAACTTTTATATTTTTCAAATCCTGTACTGCCTCGAGTATAACTCTGAAGTTTCGTGTGGCCTGTTTACTGTTCTCTCATGCTGGTCAGACATAACAACCCTCTATAAGTTTGCTCTTCAAGGACGCCTCGATTGTCCCAGGCTCCAAAATGTGTAAACTAAGCCTCTGAAGAGAAGGGGCAAACTTGGGGTAATTACATCATTAACTGATGTTATGATTGAAGAATTAACTCTGATATGCAAATGGATCAAACTTGCAAAAGTGGGAAGAGCCCATGACCCAGGGTCCATCTTGGGTGTAGCCTTTTGACTGCCCAGGCCTTTGAAGACCCTTCAAATAAATCTGTACTTTTGTTCTCTTATTCTTATCTAGTCTCTGTTTTTAGATAGCCACTTCCAGGCATCATCTGCAGTGAGAGTCATACATAAAAATCATCTGAAAAACGATTATTGTCTATTTTTTGATGACTCCAGTTTTGGTGTATGGTTCCCAAGGTGATTTATAGTTTATGTTTTTCTACATATTTAACTACCTCATAAAGATAAAATAAGCATATTGGGACAACAAAGAATAAAGGTTGAACTGAATAAATTTTTATTGCAGAATTTACTTGCAATGCCTTGCCCTTTCACTGTCCTTAAATATGCCCCAGACCCCTTCTATAAGTTTATCTGACTTCTCTCAGCAGTACAGTCCATATGTCTCTAAATATCCAGAAATTAACAATGATAGTAATACAAGCAGCCTGGCAAACTATTGTCTCTATTTGAGGGAACAATTTCTCCCTATGAATTGCAGTAAAAGGCAATTTTGTTTAATTACATTGAGCATATTGAAATGTTAGCTTTTCCCTCATGGGTGCTAACACCAGATTTGTAATTGTTGATGGGGCTGAATTTAAAATGTCACTCCACTTGGGAATTAGAAGACACAAGTTTTGAATATATGACCCTTACTTGTTAAAGTTTTAAATATCTTTACTGTGTTCTTATAATGCTTATCTCTGCTATTATGAAAGAAAGACTTCATTTCTTTGGAAAAGATATTCCAGGTTGCTGTTTTAATCTGTTTTACAGAACAATCCATATACTTTTTAAATCTTTTCTACGAGTGCAAAATTGCAAATGTACAAATATTTGTAACAACTTCTAGTAATTTAAAAATATATTATTTTAAAATCTTATCCAAATGCTTTTGACTAATTAATTGGTTGGTTCTGAAATTTCTGATTCACCAAAGAGTTTATAAAATTTTATATGAATGTACAGTCAATGCATGCTCCTTCAGCTGTACTGCCCTGGATTACAAACCATGAAATAACCTTCCAGCAGAAAAGAAATGCAATTTACATTGGTTGAAACTTAAAAAAATTCCCAGTTTTATTCATAAAAATCTGGGGAGAAAAAAAAAAAAAGAGAGAGGAATAAGAAACCAGTAGTTTCATTAGTTCATCTTCGAAATAGTTCCATTTGCAAAGACATGACATGATAACTGAGTTTTCTAATGAAGTTAGCTTTTTCTTCACATAATGTTAATGGTAAAACTCTTCCTCAGTGTGATCTGAAGAGTAAAATTTCAGTCAATGAAATTATATGAAATAATTTTTTTGTCAAATAAGGCTTTTTAATTTCACTTCACAAACTGATCCACAAAATTTGTGGGAGTGGATATAAATATACAAGAAATAACCACAAGAATCATTTTAGCACTGGATCTTTTTTGTGTTCATCTTTTCATATGATAACATGCTTACATAGTGGAGAAACCAAGAAAAACCTACGGTGATCCAAACAAAGCTAATGATCTCTTAGTAATTAGCTCAGCAATAAAATGTAAAAAATAAATATTTTCAAGTATAAAGAAAACTGAATGTTTTAAATGAAGAATAATAAATTCTGTACATGCCTCTAGTTAAATATGGGCAAAATAACAGATAAGTATCAAGAAATATTTCACTCTTTTAAGATTTAAGTGACGAGGAACAGGAGTTTAAAGTTCTGACTAGGTTCTTGCTCAGATCTTGAACCTATTTAATGCACATCAGATATATATATAGCTGTATTTATACAGCTTATACACATAGAAGAGAAACGATTCCGTGTTTTCCTGGGAATATTCTGTTTTCACGTATCAAAATTATAATCTTTGCACAACTGGACTTTTATCCCATTGCTCAAAAACTCAAAGGAAAAGAGTGAAACTATAGTGAGTCTCAGAATGAACGTAATAGTCCAGATAAGCACAAACACAAGCTGCTGTCTAGATTCTAAATGGATACTTTTGATGCTTACGAAGGTTTTCTATTTTGTTTTATTTTTTCCCATCATTATTACCACTAATATTTTTACTAATCCCACACTTGCCTTTAATATAAGGATTGATGGAGATAACAGAGAAAAAATTCAGTGTTAAAACAGCCTGAATTCTCAAAATAGAACTCATAAATAATTAGTATGACTGAAGGCAGATGAACACTTAATCTGTCTGTATAGTCAATAGGAATAAATCCACATGATGGTTAAGTCAATAAATCAATATTCTTATATCTGCCATGTTCTCCTTTATATGCTTTTACTGTATTTTTTACATGCATTAACAAGACATTAAAACATTAATTTTAAAAATGGCATTAGTGTAGATCCCACCAAATAATTACTTTATGGGAAGGTGGAGGAAGAAGATTGACTGTGAAGACATTGAGAAAGCAATCCTATAGAGGACACCAGGTTCTGAATCTGTACTGCTGAAAGTGTGTTCTCATGTAAAGGTGTAGGGTAGAATGGTCTTGTGAATATCTTAATTCCATAGCAGAATCAAAGCTAGAGAATGTTCAGCCTAGGGTTTTATGCAAAATGTCCTTCCTGATATCCCAGATTCCCAGAGTCATTCAGGTTGGAAAAGGCCTCTCAATATCTCTGAGTCCAGCCTTTCACTGACCTTTGCCTTGTTAATTAGACCGTAACACTAAGTGCCATATCCAGGTGATGGGATGGTGACTCCACCACTTCCCTCGGCAGTCCATTCTAGTGCAGTGTCTTTGCTGAGACATAGAATATACATCAAATAGATATTGAGGAAAACCTCTTTTTTTTCTCCACTTTTTGGTGGGTTTGTGAAAAATCTCTGATCATGTAAGTATTAGTGTTTCACATACCAGACCTAAAATAAAAGATATCTTGTTTAGCAGGTAAGACTGAAGCAGCCCATGATGGCCTGTCATGGGGTTTTTTTCAATCCCTCTCCCACCCTAATGATTGCTTCCTGCCATCAAGATTTGGGACTTCAGCTAATCAGTGTTAATTTGCATACTTTGCTTTGACTTAAGTTGAACTACTCTTGTATCTCATTTCTCTATATTAAATTACATTACTTTCTGTATTTCCATATTATTTGATAAGCAAATTGTCAAAAATTTTCTCGTATTCCAAGGAGAAAATACTCAATTTGAATTCTTTAAGTCAAACTCCTGACCAAAGCGATTCATGAATGTATTAATAACAGGATATTTAACTGACTGTCGGTGAACCATACATTCAAGATTAGTATCAGTAATGAAACATGCAAACCATAACATTACTTTTGCACAGTGAAACACTTGGGTCCTATCATTCTGCTAAGTGGAGCCAGGCTACTCTCGATGACCCTTGGGGAGGTTGTAGTGGAAGTCTGGGCAGTTGTCAGATGTCCTGGGAGCACTGACAGCACCAAAAGAGCTCCGAGATTCTTCCTTTCCAAGGTCTCTATAACCATGCTAGAAATGTTCACGCTTCTTTTCTATTTCTGACCAGACTGATTCCTCCTTTGCTTCTAAAAGTCTTTTTGGTATTTCCTGATTACTGTTGAGTCCAGCTGATGACCAGTATTCATTTTAGGCTGATGTTTTTCTTCCTATTTAACAAGATGAGTTTTTGTCAAATGCCCTCCAAATTCCTCCTGGTTTGCTGTGGGTGGATATTGTAGGCACATCCACAACCTCCAATCCTCCTATCCCAACAATTTCTTTGCAATTTAAAAGTTATCCTAAGGTTTTAAAAAAGGAATGAATACCCTAAGTAATGTGTGAGAAGCAGGATAATTTTCTCTTGCATTCTTTCTTTTCTTCTCAAACCTGGGTGCACTTGCAGACATACATGTGTGATTTGGCTATCAGGGAATATTTGAAATATTGAACTTATAGAGCTAGAGTTGATGACCTAAGATAATGGAATAATTATAAACATCTAACACCATGTCAAGTTAAAATGTGGGTGCTTTTGTTTCTTTTGTCTAGCCATCACCTGTAGAATCAGGAAAATTAAGTCTAATTTCATTGTGTTGCAAATGCTGCCAAAGGTTTTATAAATTTTTAAGAAGGAAAGGGAACAAAATAATGAAAAAGAGAAATGTAACCCATGATTAATTCTAAAAATTACTTGGTACTATCAAATCCGATTAAATAATATTGAATTCACCTGGAAAATTCACTTTTGAATATTGGTATATTCATACAGACAGACGCACACATGCACACTTTTGAATAGTTACTGAAATGAATGTATATTGTTTCAAGATTATGTTCATATAACAACATGACATATGCATCAGTTGCTTTTTGATCAAAGATTTTTCCATTGGACAGTCTTTTGATGTAAAATTTGGATCTTTGTTTTAAATAGTGGCACATTTAAACTTCTCTCCAAGGACAAAATTCTAGACATACCCTTGCAGAAAGAAGTATAAGAACTATCTAAAGCATTCAACAGACATTTCCAGAAAATTGCCAAAGGCAAGGTTTAAATGAACAGCAGATTGGTGCTATTTAAGTTCAATGGACACAGCATGTCACTTTGAGACACTTTCTTATCCTGTTAGTGGATTGATCAGAACAGAGCTCTGTTTCTGGTTCTGCCATAAAGGATAAATGACACTCTCTACCTTGTCAACCTGTCAGCGTGGCTTGACCTATAATATAGACCTAACTTTGCTCTGAGTAACTCTTAAGATATTGATTTCCCAAAGGAAATGTGGCTGTTACACAGTAGCTGGGATTGATTCTGAAAAAAACACTGTCATATTGCTAAGACTCAGAAGCATTTTCTGACCCCTTAGTGGGGGAATAAAAGGTGAGAAAAACATAAAAGCTTTTCTTCCAGTCTATTTAGTAGGCTGCAGCTCAAGATGTTACATGTCACATCAAGTGTTCTTGAATTTTGATCATTGACTCAACACATCTGAGAAACATAACACATTTCATATCATCACTGAAATATGGATGTCAGAGGACTTAAAAAAATCTTCTGATAAAGAACAAGGTAGTCTGAACTTAACTACTGAATATCAAAGTTCCTATTATTTTTTTTTATTTTTTGTGCTTGTCTATTTTTTCTCTGTCTATGCACTGTTTTTTATACTTATATAAACATTCATTGAAACTCATAAAAACCTAAACAAAGCTTAGGGATTTTTTGTTTTTATTTTGCAATTCTGAAAATTTTCTCTGCATCACATCAATTTGAACAGATATTGCAATAAATATGTGAAAATATCTATAATGTGTTGGAACTGGATTTTTTAATGCTACTAAATATTGTTAAGAAGAAAGAAGTTTGCTAAACTCTTCCCACATAGTATTAAGTTCTTTGTCCCTTTGATTCTCTTCAATGTGAATTAGATTTTTCTGGGAAAATGGACATGATGCTTAATTATTACATTAATTTTATTTCTTTCTAAAGATGTGAATTCCAACAATGGCAAAATATACCATATGTAGGTGTCATTGTTCCAGCCAGGACTGGGCTAATTTTTGCAGTAGACAGGAGTGGCATGGGTAGGTCTTGGAGGATCTGATTACTGTTTCTGACCAGCTAGCCAAAACCTCAGCTCAGTAATTGCAAAAGATATATCACTTTTCTCTGAAGATGAGGTTGGGAATCATTAGATGATACTTACTACATGAGATTGGTCTTACTGAGGTAGAGATATACTTGTTTGAAAGACAGAAGAAACTGAATTAAAGGTTGTGCATTATCATTCAAAGTAAAATACTATTTACATAATCAGTAAAATGATTGAATAAAACTGCAATCTATCTATGTGATATTGTATTTTTATTATAAATATTCAATATGGATTTGATTTTCTTCATTTTCTTTATAATGTAATAATTATATTGATAAAGCATGTGAAAGCAATTGATGAGAAGAGCAAAATGTTAAGGTAGACACCAGATGAAATCTCTGCAAAACAAAAAAAAACAAAACAAAGGCATCTTGTCTGGGTCTGCTTTTTTTTTAAGAGCAAATGAGGAAGTCTAGGAAAATAAGGCAAAAGAGAAAACTGTTTTGCACCCTAAAAGGTGAGTGGTGGTGATATTGTTTATATGCCATTTTTCATTTCTGTATTTTTTTTTCATTTTGATGTATTGCTGGAGATAGTGCTTAAAGTTTCTGTTCAATTTCTGCTTCAAGTTTCTGTCCAAACATGCTTCTGACTTTAGAAGCCTTGTGGATTTGAAAAGGGAAGAGGGGAAGAGGGAAAGGTCTGTGAGGGAAGGTTACTCACGCTTAGCATAGTCTGGACCCATCCACACCAAACTTCTCACAAAGAGAAATTATCTAAACTATATATATATAACTTGTGTAGACATTCACATGCCTCATCTCTTATGTACATTTTGGCCTATATAAAGTATAAATTGCACTGAATATATGCAATGCCATGTTGCATTTACCACACTGTATACATCTTTTCTCCACACACAGATGTGTTCATTTGCTTGTAGGGTTATCTTTGCCCTATGGGTAATGGAGTATTTCAGAATATTGATGTGTTTATATTAGCAGCACCCATCTAAGAGAAGGTACATGCATTCATCTGTTACAAATAGGGAATATGAACTGTAAGCATTGCTTTTTATAACTCTAGGGTCTGTCTGTATTATTATACTGTAATTCATGTGTTCAAAATTCTGCTATTTTGAAATTCATTACAGCTGGCAATACTTAACATTTTGTGAAAAACTTCCTGGCATTAAATCTAACTTCTAAAATGTGAAAAGTACATAGTAGCTACTTTATAAGCTGTTGTTAACAGGCAGCATGACATCACCTTAGAGCAAAACCACGGAATACTTCTTTTTTACATTTAATGCTGAGAAAAGTTATGCAGTGTACCAGCTACACCCATACTGAGGAAAAAAGTCATTCTTTGAATTTAATAGTGAAAGAATTCCACAGAAAATACCTCAGGGTACACACACAAGGAGACCAAATGATGGCTTTATTTTAACTTTAACTGATGTCCTCAGTTGTGAGCACTCAACTTCTCAAGCACAGCTGCAGAAATCCTCACAGGTTGGTTTCTCCATGGGGTGAGGTTGTCCCCTTGGAATATCATGGCAGGTGGTGGCAGGCAGGACCTGTACTCCATCAGCCCGCTGGGAGGAAGGCAGCCAGGGAGCACCAGGTCATGTCCAGTCCTGGCATCCGTCTCCTTATGGGGTCTGGGTACATGATAAAACCAGATTAAGACAGGTCTGCCCGTGTGCCTGGCTTAGTGGGACACACGCCCAGGCAAAGGAGGGCTGTGGGCAGCTGCAGACTGGCTCTGCCATGGTATCACTGGAGTAGGGGGTGTAAGACATGGACATAAGAGTCCAGCAAAAGGCCGTTAAGAAGATGAAGGAATTGTATGAGGAAAGGCTGGGACTTGAGAGTAGAAATCTCCATAAAGGTCTTTTCAATTTATACAACCACCTGAAGGGAGGGTGCAAAGAAGATAATGTGCTCTTTTCAGTGACACACAGACACAGCTCAAGAGTCACAAACTGAAACATTAAAGGTTCCCTTTGAACATCAGAAGATATTTTTACTTTGTGTGGTGGTGTCTGAACACTGGCAGAGGTTATTCAGAGAGGTCATGGAGTCTCTTACCTTGGAAATTTCCAAAGGCCATTTGAACATGAGGCTGGGCAACTGGCTTTAGGTGGGTCTACTTGAATAGGATGGCTCCACACTCTAATCATGAAGTCCATCTCAATCTCAATCCTTCTCTGATTCCATGATTTATGATATTTTTTTTCATTTTCTGAACTTACTTTTATTTTTCAAAGAGCAATAGGAAAAAAATGAGACAAATTGTTTTTACGCTGAAAAAGTATGCAAAGTATTTCTTGTTTCAAATCCTGTAAAATTCTAATACTCTTTCTAAGAATAATGATAAGCAATAGAATTACTGTTGTTTTGTCCTTTTTTGATAATTTTAATTTTCAAGCAAGTTGGTTGTAAGATTAACAGAAATGAAAGCTTCATTGTTGTAAACTGAACGATTATGCATGGTTTATTTGCTCCTGTTTCTCAGCATCTTAGAGCTGCAGCTTCCTAGTAGGGCATAATGCAAGATTTTATAGAATAATATGCTTTAAATTAATCAACAGAATTAGCTATTTTGAGAAATCTAATAACCCACATTTTGCCAACTAATTATTCTTATCATTCTCCTTTAGGAATATTATTATTCCATCTATATCTAATACAGTGTCTGTGACATTTGATTAAAAGTCATGTTTAATGCTGACTACATAAGACAAATATTAAAATGTAAAAAACCAAAAAATGTGCTTTGTTTTTGAAATGATAATACACTATTTGCCATTGCGTAGATAATGAAGCCATTTTAAAATACACTTTACAGTTATTACCATTTAATAGCATTTAATAGCATTCCAGTAGTAACTATCTTATAAAATGATAAGGAACTTAGAAAAAATATATCAATGAATGACAGCCCATGATGATGATAAACAAATGTGTGACATTTTTTTGAAGTGTCATTAAGTGCTGGGCATAGGTCTATGATAAAAAATGCTCTCTTCCTTTGGAATAAAAAAAGGAGCTCAATATTTTCCCATCATTATATTTGGAAATGCTGAAAACAAATGTGAGAGTCATCACTAAAGAGTGTTTGCTTCCTTAGAATGGAGAAAACAAATATTTCCTGATATTGTCATTAACCACTCAGTTCAGTGAGGATCAGTGATAATTGCACACCGAATGTAAAGAAATAAGTGGCATATAATTAGCTTCTTCAAATAAAAATAATTGCAAGAAAAATAGGAACAAAGTAATACATATGAGAGTGTAGTAATTAAAGACAGAAGGACAGATAATTTTACAATAGTAATTAAATGATGTAGTAAATGATAAATACTGCCTGTTAACTTATTTCTTATTTATTTGTTTTATTTTGATTAGGTTTTTTGGTTTTTTTTTTTTTTGTTTTATTTTGGTTTTTTTTTAGTATTTACTTTTTACATATTGGCACTGAATTAACTCCTTAGCAAAAAAAAAATTTCCTACCAATTGCACATGGACATTTGTTGTGGGTTTTTATTTTATTTTTCATGCAACAAAGGTAACTTGCTCAGTCCTTGGAGTCTTTTTATGTGCATTTTGATTCTGTTATTTTTAGACTTCTAAGATGAGAGGATAATAATAATAATATATGGGAAATATGAATGAAATCCTTAAAGATAGCAATCCAACAGTCTTGAGTGTGACTTCTAAGCTTCATAAATGCTTGAAAATAAGGGAGCAATTGATGTTTGTCTTTCTCACTTAATATGTGCAAGTGTGTATCTTACACTCAGAGAAATGACAATTTTACAATTACCTTTGAAATGTTGTTAGTATCTTCTCATTAAGTTATACTGGATGTTTGAGAAACAAATATTTTGCACTTTATATAGCACAGAGACAGAAAGGGTGTTGTTTATTACTACTCCCAAATTCTGTACACTTGCATCCAGTGCAGGCATTCGAAAAGTCCGTGGAAACCCGGGTTCTTGGATACTCAGTGGGCAGAGCTTCTATTCCCTCCTCCTTGTATAAGAGAGGCTACTATGCAGTAAATTGAGGAAAGAAAAGAATCATTGAAAGGGAAGGCAAGAGTAATGAAGAAGGAACCAACAGGAAAACAGGGTGCCTTAGGAGGGGGCACTAAGGTAAAGGAGAGCCTGAGGACTTCACATGAATTGCAGATCTGTTTCTTTCTTTCCAGCATCCCCTGCACTTGCCCTCTTTGCTTCAATGAGTTCTAGTTTTACAAGAAATAGCTTTTCCCCTTGTTTATGCTGTTGAACATAGTTTCTTCTTTTGAAACATCCTATATTTCAGGGTTGAAGTTACTCTCTCAAACATTAAACTATTTGTAGGGAATACAGGCTGACAAGTGCCAAGGCTATTTCTTTCATTTGTTTCACTGCCTAAGTTTATTGTTTGAAAACAAAGATTTCATGCAAACACAGGCTGCTAACTTGCACAATTTTCTCAATTTAACTAATAAAAATCACTAAGTTAAAGATTAATAAATCCTTACTTGTACACAGCTACCGAATTAGTTCTTCAAAAAGTCTAAGAGATTTGTATCAGACCCTTACATGGGAGGACAGTGAATCATATACACTCTTTGGGACTCTGCTGAACATCTACATAATATCCAACAAATGCAGCATCAGAACACTTAACTACTCCAAAGTGAAGCTATGTCAGTTGGACTAAGGATTTTCCAAAGAGTCTGATTGATATGAGAAGACATAAATTGCTCTTTCAGATTCAGGTACTAAGAATCTTCCAATTTTGCGGATCATTTATGGAATATTAGAATTTTTTTGTTAAAATCTGGGGGGTTTAATTCTACAAACACCTTTAGAAAACAGTAAGGGTTTTCTTTAAGAGTAGTATATGTAAATGAGCATGTACATTTATATATGATACATGGCTGTACATATCTATATAGAGTAACATACATATAAATATATAGAGATGGATACTTCTAAAAGCTTCTTGTCAGTCACCAACTACTGAGAAGTTCCATTTCTTCAAAATTAGGACAGGAAACACAAAATCTGTTCTATGTTTAGGTTTTCAGTGCCACAGTCATAAGAGACAGATATCTTTCCAAGATTCATTTTGCTACATGATGGTGGTTTTCTTTTCCCAGCCCTTCTATCCCTCTTCCCCTTTCCTCTTCTCATTTTTCTTCCCCTTCACATTCCCTTCCTTTTTTATTGTGTAAAGTCCTCTCCCCTTCTGGAAATCCAAAGATGAGAGTTAAAGTACATTCATAAAGCACCTACTTCCACTGCGTGTGATTTTGTAGAATCATAGAATGGTCGAGGTTGGGAGGGAGTTCTGGAGGTCATCTGGTTCAACCCTCCTCTTCAAGCATGGCCCCCTTGGACAAGCTGTCAAGGACAAAGGGCACACATCCCCTCGGGGCACACGCTTTCCATGCTCAGTCACTGTCACACAAAGTGTTTCCTGATGTTTAGAGGTAACAGTCTCTCAGTTTGTGCCCATTGCCTCTGATCTTGCCACTGGTCACCGCTGGAAAGAACAGGGCTTCACCTTATTTGCAGAACTTTTTTGAGCTCAGTGTGCTAAATGTGGAGGGGTTTTTTTCAATAAAAGAAAGTTAATCTGAGAAATTAAAGAATATACACATTTAATGTGCATTCTAAAATTAATAATTCAACCAAAATGAAAAAAAAACAAAACAGGCTCACACATTTGCTTAAAAAAAATGATTAATTGCTTCAATAAAGGTGGGAGCTCTTGACTTTTATAATTTTGATTAAAGAAGCAGAAAGCATCTGGGTTGATAATACTGTGAGAAAAAATTGCACTAACCTTTTCCTTGAATATGTCATTAAAATTAAAATGTAGCAAAATTCAACTTTCAAATGATCAGATAACTGAAATTTCCCTTTAACACATCTAGTGATATAACCCTGGCATGTATTAGCAAAGTAAAATCTTATAAACAGTATATTTACTAATTGAATTATTGAGCCTTTGCTTTCAATGTCTTGGTTTTTTAACTTTTTAACAGACATCATTTTTATTACCTTTCCATTCTAGAATTAATTCAATAAAGTTTAAATTTCTTGACCTGGAGAAACACCCTAAAGATTGTTTACTTACTCAAGCTTTCAGTGAAGGTAGGATTTGCTGGAAAGACTTTCAAATAGACATGTATCACGCACACATTCTTTAAAATGAAAAAATGAACAATATAAGGTGGATACAAAAAAACCCGCTATAAAATACTTTTCCTTCCAATAAAAAATAAATATTCATCCCTTCTTTTTATGAGACATTACACTGTAACTCTGAGATATGCCATCAAGAATTCAAAATGCCTAGTATATGCATGCAAATTATACATACTTGTGTATTTAAATTCTAAAGATATGGAAAATTAAGAATACCTTATATTCTTTGGTACCCACAAGTAATAAAATCTGCAATCTATTTCTGTAAGATGACCAATTTTGTCAATTACCTGAAAAAATAGTTTAAAAAATACTTAATAACATGTAAAAACCAAATAATTTTAGACCAAGACATAACACTTTTGTATGTAAACACATTTTATGCAAAGAGAAATTTTATGCCATTGTTTTAAGAAAAGAAAAGAAAATAGAAACTCAGATTATTCTTTGCCACATGTAATCCAAGAGATGACACTGGAATTTCCATCGAAGACTGCAATATATTTTATTGCTCCAGAGAAAAACTCCATTGGCTGCATCAATAATACATTTCATGTTTCATATGGCAACCCGTTATTTGAATAAGTGAGATAAACAATACTTCCATAATGTTTGCATTCTTCAGTTGGCATATTGTCAGGTGGGTGCGTAAAAGAAATAATTTTTTGCTCTCTTCATTGTTCCTCACAAAATTGTTTAGGGTTCAGGATTAAATAACTTTAAAAATTATTCAATTAGTATTTAATATTAAAAGTAAAAATTTCAGTCTAACTGTCTGAACTGATAAAGAAGGTATAGGTTATGTATATCCAGTTCTGGTGGTATATGTGAATGAAATTCAGTAGCATTAGAAAGAATTGGAGGGGAAAAAGAAGAAGAAATGGAAGAGGAAGTACAATCAATCCTCATGTAGCAAAATGAGTCTTAGGAAGAGATCTTTGGTGGGGTTATGGCACTGAAAATTAAAATAATAGTGGAACAGATTTTGGGTTTCTGGTCCTAATTGAAAAGAATTGTAACTTCTTATTTGTGGTTCCCTGACAAGTTTTCAAAAATATTTCTTATAAAATACCAGTTATGAAGTGACCAGTTACAGGCAGATGTAAATGTATAATTTTCTAACTAGCCCTCTACACAACAATATTAGGCACAGGTACACTGTCCTGTACTTTTCCTTCAGCCACCTGGAACTCAAATTTAGCCTATGCAAATAAGGCTCAGAGTACAAGGTTATTTTTGGAGGAGTTTCCCATGTTTAACATATTATCCACTCCGTCTTACTCTTCTTGTTTGGTCTAATGGTGTTTTGTATCTCTGAGAACATTTCATCTATAGAAGTACGTGTCACGTATATATAAGTCATCCCACACAGTTTCAGCTTCAGCTTCTGTTCTTTATATCCTCATTCAAGAAAAAGGTACAGGGATAAATGATCAATCTATTCACTTATTTTTACTAATAATAAAGTTTATGTGCAATTACGCTTCCTATGATATAGTTACTAGTCAACAGAGTCCAAGGTTATATTCAAATTCTTATGTTATATTTTTTATGACCTTTCTTAGAATTGCTACTTTGTTTTTGCTCAGTCACAGAGTTGATTTATTTCTAATAAGCAGATCACTATAATGAGCTGGCTGATTTCACTGTGTTGTTCATGGCTCACAGATTCCCCAATATATCTCAACATAATATGTAGGAAAAGATGCAACTCTTCAATAAATATCAGAGATGGTATGTTTCAGGAAAATATTAGAAAATAAAAGCTTGAATTGCTAACATTAATGCTTGGTTATGGAAGTCTCTCTTGTTAACTTTAAATTTGCAGGATCCTAATTTCCTTGAATGTGCTGCATACTCACCCATAGAGTTAATGCGATTTAACTTGTATTCAGTAAATAAAAAGATTCAGCATTCCAGAGCTCACTTTTATTCACACTGGGGTTATGCTACTATTTATTTTGAAATTGGTCCTTTTTTGTTGTTGAATTGAATTGTATGCTTATTCCACCTCAACAATTTACAGTGATCTGACTTAACTATGGACTATATAGTAAAGCTTACATAGTAAAAAAAAAAAAAAAAGAAAATTAGAAACAACATTTTGTCAAAAATTGCGAAATTGCGGTAGGAATATATTTCATTTGTGGGAAGCTTAATTTATCTTTTACTTATTATCTCAGGGCCTAATGTGCATAATAAATAATACCCAGTCTCATTATTTTATATGGGCTGTAGTGCATAACAGTCTTAAATATCTAGACTAAAAGAAAAAACTATGGTTAGACGAATCTAAGCTATAGGTATTACAGAGCTATAAATCATTATATTTTTATAATTAAATAATGATTTAAAAAAAAAAAAAGAAAATATGTCTTCCTCCTAGGAAGGACTAGACACAGCATGTGGAATTTTCCTTTTAAATTTTAGGCTTTGTAATAAAAAACCAGACCATTATGTTCTAGGTCCATTGGGCCTTTTGTCATTTTGCTTTTTACTTCAAGTTTGTTTAATTAGGTCTATCCTAGCTGAGCTATTTCTAAGTGTATTGGTTTTGTGTACCAGGTTTTTGTAGAGGTAGGGCTACAGGGGTGGCTTCTGTGAGATGTCAGAAGCTTCCCTCAAGTCCAGCAAAGCCAATTCCAGCTTTTTCCAGGAGGGACCCTCTGCTTGCCAAGGCTGAGCCAATCAGGAACGAAAGTAACACTTTTTTGGTAAGATATTTAAGAAGGAAAAAAAGTAGTTGCATGGTTGTAATTGTGGCCAGAGAAGAACACAGTGAGAATGTGTGAGAGAAACAGCTCTGTAGACTCCAAGGTAGTGGAGAAGGAGGGGCAGGAGGTGCCCCAGATGCCAGAGCTGAGGTTCCCCGGCAGCCTGTGGTGCAGACCACAGTGAGGCAAATGTGCCCTGCAGCCCATGGAGGTCCATGGGGTGCAAAGATCCACCTCCAGCCTATGGAGGACACCCATACTCCTCAGAGCCAGAGGGGAGGCTGTGATCCCATGGGAAACCCATGCTGGAGTAGGATTCTAGGACCCTACCTGCAGACCCATGGAGGGAGGAGCCCACACTGGAGCAGGTTCTTCAGCAGGATTTTTAATTCTGTGAGGGACACGAAGTCCTTGAAGGACTGCATGCTGCAGAATAGGATCCGTATTGCAGCACTTTGTGGAGAACAGTTGCCTGTGGGATGGCTAACTTCTGCAAGTCACAGTTATATATTCATATTAGATATCTGACACATGCTAGCAGGTATTTTTTTTGGTTGTAATTATGAATTTTCAGATAACATTTTAAAAGGTGAATGGAATTTTTGTATGATTGAGTTGTCCAACAAATCATATGCTTATATCTGCCTTAGAAATGACTAAAAAATAAGTGTTCCAAAGTGATTAAAAAAATAAAGTGAAATACCTAGAATTATTTTAAATGAATTATCATAAGAGCATAAAATTAATCAATTAGACTCCTTGTCATAATTTTTCCCAATACAGGCCAGTTAAAGGCTAACTCCTGACCCATTTTTATCTAGAGATTTAGGAGCTGGAGTATATATTTCTAGTGGGATTTGTGCTTTCAGTTTTTGAAGAATTTTATTTTTTAATTCTCCCAGATTCTTGCAGTACAGATTAACCTGAAAGATTTGCTTGTCCGCTACCTACAATTCACCTTTTCAATAAGTGATTCTAAAAGAGATGTTGTATGGAAGTTTTTGATAACATTTCAAGTTTTAAATGTTATGGACTGTTCCAACTAAAGCTCAACAACATAAAATACAACAAGCGGAAACTGGACATTAGAGAAGAGTAAAAATTCCATTTGGTTTTGACTATATAGTAAAAGGATGCTTTTTTAAGGATAGACATTCTAAGTCTACAGTAAGAATCACTCCTCTGAAAAGCATAAGCCTTACTACCCAAACAAATATGACTATGGCAGGATATGAATAACAAGATGATAAAAATTTAGTATAATCAAAATATTATTTGTTATACACATTTTAGTAATAAAAGCCTTCCAAAATTGAATTTCTTTGTCTGCTCCACTCACCTGAGAGGTTATTGTAATTTAATTTGGTTTTTTTTTTTTTTTTTCATCCTGGCTTAGTCTGCTTTTTATTTTCCAAAGCATAATACTGTGATTCCTCAGCTCTTTACTTGTAGTGAGATCAGGAGTTTCAAGTTCTCTAGTTTTTAAGCACATGTTTCTTAAAGAACAGACTTTATTATAATGAGGATGTTTCATTATATTATTCATTGTGAAAGTGGAATGTATTAAAAAAATACTGAAGATAGACTAATTATCCTATCTTTATCCTTTAGCTAGTTTTCTAGCTGTTCTATTAATTCGTTTGCAGTGACTTAAGCCTTCAGAACACAGCTAATCTGTGTGGTGTCTGAATATCTTGCCAAAATAGTTCATTACTGTGTTGAGTAACAGCACAGTGAAACATTATCAGTCTCGTCATTCTAAGTCTAGATTTTATAGTTTTTTTTTTTTTTTATTTCTGCACTGGGCTCATGTGGCAAGGTTTTGATAGTGAGGGTAGAGTTGGCTACTCTGAGAAAATACCACAGCTGTCTCAAAAGAGAGACAGAAGAGGGAGAGGAGGGGAAGGGAGGGGAGNAAGAGAAGAGAAGAGAAGAGAAGAGAAGAGAAGAGAAGAGAAGAGAAGAGAAGAGAAGAGAAGAGAAGAGAAGAGAAGAGAAGAGAAGAGAAAACTTTTTCAGGTAGAAGTGACCTACAATGATCATCTAGTCTAACTGCCTGACCACTTCTTGGCTTACCAGAAATTAAAGCACGTTATTGAGGGCATTATCTAAATGCCTCTCAAACACCTACAGGCTTCAGGCATTGATCATCATCCTCTCACTTAAGAAATTCATGCTAATGTCCAGTCTCAATCTCGCCTGGTGCAGCTTTGAACCATTCTTACCTGTCCTATCACTGGATCCCAGAAGGAAGAGGTCAACACCTCCCTCTCCACTTCCCCTACTCAGGAAGCTGTAGAGAGCAATGAGGTCTCCATTCAACATTTTTCTTTCCAAACTAGACAAGTCCAAAGTCCTCAGCTACTCTCCGTTTTTTCCATCCCTTTTACCAGTTTTGCTGCCCTCCCCTGGCCTAATTTAAGGAACTTCATATCCTTCCCAAATCTTGGACACAGAACTGCATAAAGCAGTCAAGGTGAGGCCACACCATTGAGGTCACAAAGGGACAACCACCACTTTTGATAGGTTAGTGATGCTGTGTTTGATGCACCCCAGGATGAGATTTGCCCTGCTAGCTGCCAGGACACACAGCTGACTCACATTGATCCTGCTGCCAGCCAGCATCCCCAGACCGCTTTCTGCAGGGCTGCTCTCCAGCCAGTCCTCTCCCAGTTTTTACTTGTGGACAGATAGAGCCATCTCCAGCCAGACTCAGTGCAGGACAGAGTTGAACCTGCCAATCATGATGGTGATTCTTCTTTGACTATATATTTAGAAAAGAGTGTGAGAAGGGAGTGTGAAAAAAGATATATATTATGGAGAAATAAAAAAAGCCCTGCAGCCTGAAATGTGAGAGAAGGAGGAAACGGCCGTGTAACAGCAGATGTACACACTGCAGCCCATGAAGGTCCCCACACTGCAGCAGGTGGGAAGAACACATGATGGAGCAGTTAAGAATTAGGAGGACTAAGGAATGGCAGATGGGAACAGTTACATACTGACCAGAGCCCCCGCTATTTATTTCCCTGTGCTGCTTTGATGTGGTATCAATATCAGAACTGAAGCTGAGCCTGGAAAGAAGAGGGCTGGGAGAAGGTGTTTTGAGTTTTCTCTTAATCAAGTCTGAAACTCTGAGGGTAATAGTGACTCTACATCTGATACAGATACACAATTTAAGATAAAAGTGAACATAGTAATAATAATATTCCCCTTTTCTCCATCTATTTATCCTATATTTATGTAAAAAAAAAAAAAAAAGAAGTTTAAAGTCCAAGAAGAAATTACATGTTTTATCTTCATGCATCAATTTTTCTGCACCTGAATTGATTCTTCTTCAAATGGTATGTATCCCTTATTGCTCTAGAATTTTTTTTTATTTTTTTTTTGGAGCGGTGAGGATTTCACAGGACAAGATAACTATCCAATATGCAGATCAGATTTGTTTGCTTTTGATCCAATTATGCATTTGATAACCTGAAAGATAGAAATTTTGTTTACCTGGAAGTAGGACAGAGAGGAAAAATATCTCAAGGTTGAGAGATGTCTAACTCCCATCCAGATTGCAATATTTAATGTTTGAATTTAGTTTCATTGCTTATACAAAATATTATTTAGCTAGGAAACTAAGAACACTAGCTCTTTGTGTATCTAGTGAAATGAAACACAGCCAACTTATGAGATGAGGATGCCATCAAATTTTTTAGTGGGAAAAATCTACCATAGATAATTAAAAAGATAAAATTGAGGGCAATGTTTTGGCAAAATCTTTACGCAGCCCCAGCTGAACAAATATGGTTCTATGAAATATTAAAGAACTATCCTTGTGTGAAGAAAGGAATTAGTGGCTGTAAATCTAATCTGAGCTTCTTAGGCCCTCATGAAGCACCTCAATGGTAATTTTCATAGAAAAGTAGCGTGTCTAAAGAATGTTTTTTTTCCCCCCATGAATTTCCCAGGTGCTGTCCTAGTCTCTAACCACTGCTACCTGGAGATGTAAATCAAAGGGTACTCTTGCACTGGAAAAATTGTTCTGCATTATTTGGCCACTGGATCAGAGTAGGTTTTAAATTTCTTTGCATAAAGTTTTAGCAGATATCTATTCTAGCTTCCACTGACAAGAAGCAGGACATTTTATTTTCTACAGTATGAATGCATGCATATATCTAAATTTATTGAAAAAAACTCACTGAAATTGTCCCATCTGAGTTAAAGAGGAGAGGCAGTTAATTAAGTTTGCATCCAGCTAGTATATCTTCATCTTGTTTATTTCTAGTATTCATCACAATTGCAGGAATACATTACCATAATTATTTAAAAGAATTTCATGAGGAAATTTTCCAGCAAGGACCATATTTGATCAAAAATCTAACAAAATCCATTCTTATCTAACTTCTCTCTTTGCTCAAGAAGGAAATACTAACTGGTCACCTGTATTTTCAGAGTTTATAATATGTTATCAGTTGAGTGACTGGAGGCATGCAAAATATTGTAATGCAGTTGGGATAAATTAAAAAAGAATTAGTCTTTTCTGGAATTTGTTCTAAAAATATGTACAAATAAATTTTGTTTGTTTGCTTTGATTTATTTTGTAAATTTTTTCTAATAAGACCACAAATATATTCTGCTTACACCTCTTTTTTACTTTATATTAAGTATATGATTTGGTGTGTTGTTTGTTTCTTTTTTTTGGTTTTTTTTTGGTTGATAGGGTACTAAATAATCTAACAGAGTATTCTAAATCTGTTAATTTAGTTACACAGTAAGCCATCATATAAAACTGTAATTAACATTAAACAAGTAAATGAATCCCAAAATCCTTTATGGTGCCAAGGAATAATAAAATCATGCAAAAATACAAATCTATCATAGTCTTGAGATTTTTATCTCAAGAGATAATGGAATGGAACGGTTTGGGTTGGAGGGGACCTTAAATATCAGCTAGCTACAATCCATCTACTGCAGGAAGGGACAGCTCACTGAGACCAGTTTGCTCAAAGCCTCATCCAGCCTGGCCTTGAACACTGCCAGGGATGGGGCATCCACAAGTTCTCTGGGCAACCTGTTCCCGTGCCCCACTGCCCTCACAGGAAATAATTTCTTCCTGATATCTAATCTAAACGTACCCTCTTTCACCTTGAAACCATTCACCCTTGCTTGCCTTGCAAAAATCTTTCCATTTTTCTTGTAGGCCCTCTTTGGGTCCTTAAAGGTTGTAATAAGATCACCCTGAAACCTCCTCTTTTGTTGGCGGAACAGTCACAATTCTCTCAGTCTTTCCTCACAGGAGAGGTGTTTCATCCCTCTAATCCCTCCTCCGAATTTGCTCCAATAGGTCTATGTCCTTCCTGTGCTGGGAATACTTAAAATAAAATTTACAAATGATTCCTGATTTGGGGGTGGAGTGGGCAAAAAAGGTACCTAGACAGGCTGGAAAAACAAACTGACAGGACTTAAAGAAATTTTAAAAGCCCTAGCCTAAGGAAGGAGAACACTAATAAGTCAAGAACTGGTCTAACTTTTTGCTTAAGAAGTTAATTCTCGTTAAAGTTGTGTTGACTTTATGCATTAAATTCTGTGTACTATCAGAATACTTCAAACCATTTATCAGCACACAGAGTAATCAGACATTCCAAAACTAACTCTGGATTCACTTATCACTTTTATCTTTAAATGATTTATGTCTAATATGCTGAAACCGTTGCCTTTTTAATTTGGTTTTTATATTTAATGAATTTACTTTTCTGTCAAGTAATTTTGTTACTAAGCATTTGCAAAGGGACAGATGAATCCTAAGAAATTTAACCATATTTTGTGAATATTAGCATAAAAGTAGAGTTGAGTTTTGAGAGGTACATATCATTCTAAGCACAAAAGTAAATTCTGTGTTTGCAGTGCCTACTCATTTCTTAGTGATTTGTCTTCTGTTGTTTTGTATGATTTCTGCTGAAATAAAATTAAGTTGATTTTCTACATCAATATGAAACAGAACATAACTTCCATAATAAACCTATGTTGAACAATCAAACTGAAGATATTACCTAATCCATATAACTTTTAAAAGTAAGTAACTGTTAATATAGAACTAAAATCACTAAGAATACTGAAAATATTCAAATACTTAGAGTTCATAAAGTGGTGAAATTCTTTGCTTGGCTAGGGCTTACACAATCTACATATAAATATTTTTGATACAAAAGAGAAATTGGAGCAGAACTCTCTGTAATCCCTTAAAAGAGGAAATCAGGAAAGTGATTCATCTGGTATGAAGATAAGCTACTGGGAAGGTGCAGTGACTCACCTGCAGAGGTGTCAACACTTCTTCATTGATCTCAGGGAAAAATAGAATGATTTATGCTAGATGACTTAAGATATGTGAAATGAACCTCATCCTTATTCCTACTGCAAAGAGTTTCTATAAGGAGAGAAGGGTGGAGGGAAGAGAAACGAAAAAAAATCTAGCGGAGAAAATAGTAACTATAATTCTTCTCTTTATTTCTGATTCCATTTGTCATCAGACTAGTCCATATTTGCTGGACAAGTAGGTAGTATATAACATATTCTTTATTTTTCCATTGAGGAATTCAGAAATCGATACACAAATGTTCCTGTTATTTTTAGACAAGAGAAATGTGCAAGCATAACAGAAGTCAACCCGAGGCCTAATTAATTACAGCATAACTTGAATCAGAAACTTTGTGTGCTTTCTTATTCTCATGTGATTGGTATTTTGTTGTTTTGTTGTTTCTTTGTTTTGGATTTTTTTTGTTTGTTTTCTTTTTATATTTTATAACATTGGAGAAAAAAATTGTAATTTATTTAAGAATCAGTGTCAAAGTCAAAAAAGAAAATCCAATAATGCAAGTGTTTTATGTTGATTATTATCATTAGAGTCAATGAAAGGCATGTCATCAGCCTTTGATTGCATGAAGCTTCTATTTTCTTTACTGCTTCAGTGGTGAAATATACATACATGGACTTTTGTGTGTGTTTGCGCCATGTTCAGGTTTTTTAGCCAGTACTTTACTGGAATTAGGGCTGTTTGCATTAGCAGCCTAATAATCTAAAAGCAGCCCAAGAATCTAAGCAAAGAGTCTAGAAAGATCAAAATATTACAAAGGAACACATTTTTTTGGTTTGTTTTTTGATTATGTTTGCATGGTGCTAATGAAGACTTTCAAGCTTCTATGCTTCCAAGCAAGATGGATGCACTTATCTCTCAGTATATGAATATACTAAAGATGATATCTGAGTCAAATGCCAGTAGCTCAAATGTAATTAAACTTGAATCAATAAACAGCAAGAGCAGTAAGATTCAAATCAGAGGTTTATTTGCCCAAATTAACCCAAAAGTCTGCCTGATTTCTAATATTGAACTTCCAGCCTTACAGTGGTGAGTATTTTATTCTAAATATACTCCTAGATATATTTCTGGAGTTCCTATTAAAGTGCAATATACAATAGAAATTTGTAAAAGACACATCAGTAAGTTCTGGAGTGAATTAAAAAAAAAAAAAACAACACCTTTTTATTACACCTTTTTATTGTCAGACAGTCATGTCTGACAGTTCATTCCTATCTGAAAGCATGCCTAAAGAAAAGAAACTGCTAAGAGGAAATAGAGCTTTTAGAAAATACAATTATTTTTTGTTGTGTATTTACATTACATGCACCCATATTTTTTTTCTGATCAAGTTAAATCCTTCTTTGGTACTGTTTTGAAAATGGCTTTATCACTTTGTACAATGTAGACTTCATCTTCACTGAGGAGACAGGTAGAAGTTGCAGAATGTCAGGGGGTACTCAGACAGCTCCCTGTATCTGCCAATATGCTTTCTTGCAGTAGATTGACTAACAAAATACAATTGCATTCTGATGTCAAGAAATATGTTGGCAGCTCCTATATAAAAACTTTTTGAGAAAAGTATTTCAAGCTTTTTACTTTGAATAAAAAGTTAAATGTCAATTTAAA
This sequence comes from Lanius ludovicianus, assembly GCA_013397235.1. Taxonomy (NCBI): domain Eukaryota; kingdom Metazoa; phylum Chordata; class Aves; order Passeriformes; family Laniidae; genus Lanius; species Lanius ludovicianus. The sequence goes on from VYXG01005504.1 coordinate 286,133, forward strand.
AGATCTACCATAGATGAATATTCACTATTGTATCAAAGAGGAACAAAATTCAAGCAATTTTAACATTCCAGTTAAAGTAATTTAAATTGCAAATAGAACTTTAGGACTGTACTATACAAGTATAATTTTACTATGATATGTTGCTTCACAGTCCCTTTAATAAATATGCAGAATGGTGGTGCAGGTAGATGTTTTGCAATTTTTAGAATTACATTAACATTCCAGAGCTATTTAGTCTGAAAATATACAAATGTTTTGTATAAAAGCCCTTTTCTGAATTCCCTGTTCAGGAAATCAAAAGTCATTCTATTAATGTAGTGAGAAATTAATTTATCCAAAAAAAACCCCAACTTTGTAAACCTAGGCTTTAGTAACTTTCTATATAACAAACTGTAATGACACATCAAAATTCTTACCTGTCTTTTTGGTAATTAGATGTATTTTAGGGTTTATGTGTCAATATTTTCTTTTCAGTCTCAGTATGTCCTTTTGCTTCTATAATTCCCTCTGTACAATAGTAGTCTACTGTGAAAAGGGCTAACAGTTGCTTATGAAAGAAACAAGTATTTTGATTGTGGCAGTGAATTATGGACAACATTAAGAACTTTCCTGATTTTTCTGCTCTGCCTTATATATGCTTGCATTTCTGCTGCAGAAGGAGCAAAAGGCCTGTTGAAGAACGTCTTTTCTTCATTTTTTGATTGCATGAAGCTTCTATTTTCTGCTTCAGTGGTGAAAAATATGTGCATAATGACAGGAATTTGCAACCTTTGAAAGATGTACACAACATAACCCCCCATCCAAAATAGGTGTCAATCTAATTTAGAGCAATTTTTCAGCTGAAAGTGTAGCTTCTATGGTTTCTTGGGCTTGGTTTTATTTGGATAAAAGTTTAAAAATTACTCAAACAAAAGAAACACTCATTTTAGAAATAATTTAACATGTAATAAAATACTTAAGCTTTTTCCTGTGGACCAAACATGTTTCAAACAATTTCAACCTGGGATTGACTTCTTTTTTTCTCTGCCCTGCTCCTCTTCTCTTTTTAATGTATACCTATGGAAACTGTGTTTTATCTACCTCCACGATCTCTCAGTGTTACAGGACTTCTTTCCATGTCTGCACTCTCAGAGTTCATACACGGTGTATACCAGCAACACGTGTTTGGACAGCATGTCTTCTCCTCAAAGAGAATAAGATAGAAGAACTAACATTTATGAATGCAAAAATGCAGTTTAGATTTGTACTGATTTAAAAGGAAATGGTTACAGACTGATTCAAATCCTTTAAAACATTAAATTAAACGTGAAAATTGTCATAACATACTGTATTCTCTGTATGAGCCAATTTGTGCTATACAAAATAGGAAACATATATTCACCAAATTTTAATCAAGTTTGGAACAAAAACACCCAAACATTTGCAAGGAATGAAAATTCAATTTTTTATATACCTTGGTTGAAGTGGAGCATGTTTATAAATATGTGTGAAATTGTTTTATTTTTAAGAAGAGAAATCTGTCATTATAGCAGGTTTGTTCAAGATAAATTTTGTGTACACTTTTGGTAATCAAAAAATCAGGTGTATTAAGGTACAATTATTTTCTGTGTATCCTCTGCAGTATTAAACTTTATGAAGGACAGGTTAACAAGATTTTAAAGAACAGAATCTGGAGAAGTAGGCTATCCCAGAATGTTTTACAAAATTTTATTGATTGCTTAAATGTCTTAAATATCATCCAAATATTTCAAAAAGCCACTGTTAGAAGTCATAATCTTCAAGCTTGTGACCTTAGAAACTTTTGTTTTCATACTTGTATTGAAAAAATAACCCCAAACCTCATATAGTTTAAATGTTCATATAAATGGAAAAGAAGATCCCAAACATCAAAACTGCCACACACTTATTTGATTTACAAGAATGACAAATAGGTGTTAGCAAGCAAGGATTCATGCAGATTTGCTTCCTGCAAGTTATTATGTCCAATGTTATGTTGGAAAGTGTGTCCTACTCTTCTATCACTCTAGAACACTCTGCTATACAAACTTAAAACCTACTAACTAAAACCAAAACCATCAAAGAATGCTAGTTTCTCCATTACTTGAAGTTTAAATCCAAACTTGAGTTTTTACTGACATAGATGCTTTAACTCAAAAAACCTGAAAGTATACTTAATGATGAGTTTAATGAGTTTCTGAAGTCTGTATTAAACAGCCAATAACAACATAGATAACAACAATCTACAAAGTAAAATATTAATCTTAACAAAGAATAAAGGGTTTTATTATAAGTTATATCTGGGTTATCAGTGCACTGATCTCCATCACCTGTCTCCTCACCATTCTTCCACTTTTAATCATACAAGATATCATATTTTAGGCTTTGATCCATTATTATTCCTTTAAAAAATGAGTAGCTGAAGTCTGTCAGCTTTATTATGCAACACTGAAAGATTAAAGTCTCTGAAGCAGTGATTCAAAACCTAAAACAATTTATTGAGTCAAAGGTTTTACCAAGACTTTTGGATATACACAATGAACTCTCCGGTGTCGCTGGCAAAGAACAACGGCAAATGTGTTTATTAACACAGTAATTAAAACCCTGATCCAGGTAGTGGGAAAACTGAATTCAAATTATTCCTGTCAGATTGAATTCACATCCTTTCATTGTTATTAACAAAGGAGTCCATGCTGGCAGTGTTTCATGTTTAGTCTGTAGTACTGAATACAAAGATTGAAAACACAATGGAAAAAGGAACAGGAGCAATCATGAGTGCAGTCTAGAACATGTTATAAGGCAGAGGCACTGGCTAAGACACTGATACATCTAGTTTCTGCACAAGAGCATGTCTCAGTATTTGATGGAAGAGCCTTATTATTCTAAGTGCAAAAATCTTATTACACACCTGAATCTTTCCCATCTCTGTTTAAGTGACAACTGAGTTTGAGTTGGTGGCATTATACATTTAAATTCAGTTGCCTTAAATCTTTCAGTCCACTTTCTTTAAGTGCTTAAATTATTTATACAGCATAGAATTTCTAATCAATTAATAAAACTGTAGAAATAAGATCATATTCCCCAATAATGCACATTTATTTTAAAATACCTGTGTTCCTTTCATAGATTAATGAAAATTTACATAAATAATATTAAAAGCCTGTTAACTCAACCTAGTACATTTTTGATATATTAAGTTGCTAGGTAAGCAAGCAACCTGCCTTACCTGGTAAATAAATACAGGTTACTTATTGAGTAGGTCCTTTCAGCATAACCAGTAACAGACTGGCTTACTCAGACACCCATAGATCATTAATTTACAGCTGTCAACCCTGAGACTTTAAAAAAAATCCCTCTAGATTGTACCAAATGCACTTAGATCTTTCCTCAAGTGACAAAAAGTGAATATACATGTATATATTTATGGTTCAATGCATTCCTGTGATTTCTTTTCTGTATGTCTCCCATTGTTTCCTAACTAGAATTATATGCATCTAAAAGTAATATCAGATAATTTTCTCCTATTTATGAATGGTTATGTCTGCAAACTTTATAGCCAAAATAAAAAAAGAAAAAATACCCCCCCCAAAAAACCACAATCAAAGAAAGTTTGCAAAAAAATATATACCCATTGCATTTCTTTTTTCAATATTTAGTATCTTTTGTTTGTTCAACAGTATCCTGCAAAGCAGAAAATAAATTCTTGCCCTTTTCTTGCTTACTTGCTTTTTCCCCTTTCATGAAATTTTGCATTTGTAAAAGCCACTAATCTGACAGCTCTTGAGTATGTGGGCAGTTCCTTTCAGCTCTGTCCCACTGTCTTGTACACTCCAGGTGATTCAAATTTACCAAAAATCATGAGGAATATTCATTCTATATTTATTTTTAAATCATGGCGTTTCCACTGAAATAGCAAAAAGACTGAAGTATTTATGGAGCTTGGGATACTCTGATTTTATGTTGGTAACTATAAGCCTCTTTAGTAACTATATCTGGATAGACTTATAGACTGAAAGTAAGAGGCCTACTGATGCTTATAAATAATATCATGTGCAGAAATAAAAGTATTATTACTACCAGTGTCAAAAACTTTCCCAGAAATGCTCCCATACTCTTCATCTCTAGGTCTGAAGAGTTCTCTTCTCACCAGCATGGATCAATTCTGCATAGCCATGAATATCAAACAGGCCTGGAAGGCATGACAGAGTATGTAGGATGTTTCCAGTTACTAGTTAAAGGCTTTGCACTGATTTAGAGCACTGGGTCTCAGAAGACTCTTGGGCTAGCTGTGGCCTGATTGGATTTGTGCTTGTTCAACTCTGGTAGCAGTTCAGACAAAACAACTATCAAGCCACTGATTAAATGAACAGTGAATGCCTCTTTATTTGCTCATAAACAGATATCTGTATATGCACATAACCAAATTTGGAGAGTGAAAAAAACTGTCTTCAAGCTGAAACCTGTGGCATGCAAATTTTACTTTTCATAAGAGGTCATTCTCATCAGATAGAAAACAAAATACTTTTTCTCTCATATTGCTCCATTGCAACACAGTCAAGCTATGAAATTCTTTTGCTGTATCAGAGGTAGCTTTGCAGCCCTTGTATCCTTTTGCCCAACTGGCCACAGTATATCCTCTGTTTAAAAAATTTTCACTCAGATATTGTGGTCAGGATTTTAAGTATATTTTTCTTTATCCCAATAATATAAAAAGAATCTTATATATGTGAAAACAATTCATTTAACAAAAAATCCATAAACTAGTGTAAGCAAATCAATCTACTTTTATTAGAAGTTATTTAATAATTTAGTTTCACAAGAGTTTCTGATAATTTTCTTAGGGAGGATGAACATGTGAATAAAAAAGTAGGAGTATGGTTTTATCTGTGAAAAACCTGTTTATTTAATCTTATCTCCCACTTCTGACTTCTATGAGTTGCTTGAGGACACTGGCTGTGATTCAAATATTTAATATGGAATTTGAATGTCTAAAATGGTCTTGACTGAACTGCCAGTTCAGTAGGTGGCACTTATGCAGAACATTTTACTCAACTTCAGTAAAGATCTGGAATTACAGTAAGTCTTGATTCACAGTTATAAATTTTTAGTAGTGCTTACCTTCATGGATTTTACAACAAAATTTTAAAAAGGAAACAGTATCAAAGAACCTTTTCAAATGAATGAAAGTATCCAGGGAATCAGAACACTCTCTGGCTTTTCAATTTCTTCGAAAAATTGGGCTACTGGAAATAAAATATAGAGACGTTGCTCTTGTGTCTGATTAAGAGAACTACTTCATATCATAATAGTAACAGAAACTAAAACAAGTCTTTAATACCGTGCTTTCAAACAAATAATAGGGAATATGTACCTATACAATTAGTTACATACCATTAGCTGAAAAAAAACCCAGAAAAGATGTTGCAATTACTGTATGGTCTTATTTTATGGATACTGATTATCAATGGATCTACTGAAAAGCAGGATCATGTGATCAAGCTCAAATGAAGATATTTCTAAACATATCAGTTTAAAATGCCTGAGAAGTGGAACAACACAAATTTTAGTTTTTCCCATTTGTTCTATAATATTAAGCTGGACAGAAACAAATAATACTATTAAAAATAAACAAAGAGACAAAAAAAAAAAAAAAACACTGAAGGAGCAGTTATCTTTAGGCAATTGAGACAAAAAGTTCACTTCAGAAGCTAATTTAGTCCCTTTAAAAACAGATTTTTTTTTTTCACTGAATCTCAAAGAAATTCTATGTAATTCTCTTCAAGTATTGCCTGCTAGACATTAGAAATTTAAGGAAATGTATCCAAAAATAAGTGCATTTATAAACAGCCAATATTGAATTTCTTTATCCTAATCCATGTAATTTACTTCTTAGTTCAATAGGGTTATAAGAAGCATTAACTTCTTAAATGAACTTACGTAAGTTTTTTAGTCTTCAGCTTATCCCAATATTTTAATTACCTATGTAGTTGTGAAAGTGGGGAATTAAAGTCCTAACACCTTGATATTCTGCGCTGCATATTAAGGGATTTTCTTGTTGCTTTCCAGTGGATGAAAAAGATTGACTCTTTTCTTCTTTATAATAATTACCTTACAAGATGGAATTTCTTCATATTTTGATCCTTTAGTTTTAAGTTTTCTGAATCTAAGAAAATTCCATAGAACAGTTTTCCTCTTATTCTTTTTGAATTTATCTAAATTCTTTTGTAAAATATTCTCTCAAAACAGACTCAGATAAATAATTCTCACGTTTTCCAAATTAAACACCCTTGTTAATTCATTCCTGAATTAATTTAATCTGTCATTTGTTTTCCAGTATCATTAAATTGACTAACATTTAGCTAGCACTAAGCCCTTTTCCTAGATGAACTCCAGTTTTTCCTCTCATCCTGATTTATTTTATAATTCTGTGTTTCTTTTCCTCTGCTGCCAGATGTAATTATCTTTTTTTATAATTTTATTATTGTCTAATTTTGCTGAAACTTGTCAGCCCTCCCTTGTTTCATGATACAAATGAGAATTTTGTCTTAGTAAGTGCAGTAATGTTCTCCATTATAAAGGGGTAAGTTAGATGTACCAATGGCCTACAGTTCTTCCAAAGGACATGAGTTGTGCATGCCAAATTGATCCAAGATTAAAAAAAATCATAATTATATCTTGCATGTCCTTTTCCACTGCTATTGACCAACAGATCATCCATCCCTTGACTAGAGACAATTTAAGCAGATACATGAATAAAAGTACCAAGAACTTCAAAAATTTTCAGTAGAAATAACAACATTTTGACAGAATGTCTGGTATCCAACAAAGATGATCAACAGTGTTCTGGAATGGCAGTATCTTTTTAATGGAAGGTATTTCTCTTTTTCTCAGTGATGATTATAAGTAAGTTTACACTTCTCAAATATTTATATGACAGCACCAGCCGCTATTGAAAATGATACAACTCATTCTGTAAAGAGGGTAAAAGTATTTTCTAATATTCTTCAAATCTTTGCTTTTCTAGCAAGTAGGGTTTGCTTTCAAGATTTTTCTTCAAACCAATCAGGGTTAAGAAATTATGACTCAGTTTTATAGTGCTTAAGACAAAAATGACAGCAAAATGGAGATGGGATTTGCACATACAATAGATATCTTGTCTATCTATTATCTACCTATCTATTGATCTATCTGAAAATGAGAAGAAAACAGATGCACTGGTACAAGCTTCAGCTTATATTAAAAATCAGATTGTAAATTCAAGACATGTAGAGACTTTGGTAGCTTCAATCCACCAGACTCCTTCTCTATACACAGTGTGCCAGTCCATCCTCTAATCATCTGTGAAGAAAGATTTAGAAAACTGAGGTTATTAGGGCTGGAGAAGAGAAGGCTTCAAGGAGAGCTTGGAGCAGCCTTCCAGTGCCTAAAGTGGGCTTATAAGAATACGGCAAAAGGTTTTAATGGGACCGATAGTGAAAGGACAAGGGACAGCAAATTGCAACTCAAAGAGAGATGATTGAGACTAGATATAAGAATGAAATATTTTACCACGAGGATAGTGGAGCACTGGAGCAGGTTACCCAGAGAAGTTGTGGATGCCCTATTATTGGAAGTTTTCAAGTCCAGGTGGGATGGAGCTTTGAGTAACTTGGTCTAGTTGAAGATTTCCCTAACCAATATAGGGGAGGATAGACAAGATTCCATGCTTCTATGATTTTATGCTTCATCATTTGTTCTTTCAGCATTTTTTTGTGATATATGAAAAAAATCATAGTTATATTCTGAGAATAAAATATTCTAAGGGGGATAAATTGTGCATCTAGTAAACAGGAGAACCTTAAAACCGACAAAGTTTCTTTATTTTAGATAAATCATCTAGGTGGACTCAATCTTCATATAATAACAATGCATGATGGTGATGACAGCGATGATATGATGGTAATAATAATAATTCCCTTTCCATTAATTTTATTTGGTGTTTTATTCAGCATTAGGATACATGAATGTCTTGGCCAATTGTATGAGGATTAATTCTTCAGTAGTAATATTTAAGACAGATTTGTCAGTACTTTTAAATTTGAAACAACATTCTGGACACTTAATTCTGTCCTTTATTGGACAGGATTTGTAACTCTCATAAAAAATCTGTAAGAAAAAAATGTATTGGAATGGGATCTTGCAGTTTATCCTATTCTAATTCAGTTAGTGCAATTACGTTATTTTCTACCTCAGAAAGAATACCACTTACAATTATTTTGTTCTCTAGAAGGTAAAGTATTTATTTAACAGTGATGAAGTTTGAGTTGCAGACTGCAAACACTTGTGCCATGTTTTCTTTCTTGAGAAATTATATTTTGCAACGAATAAGGCTGCCAGATCTGATATTTAAGGAAGTGCAATGAGTCAATGTGTTGCATGGTTATTAGATTCAGACCATTAATGGATAAACCTGAGAAAAGAGTTTGATAGAAAGTATGCTTTACTCAGCACTAGAACTAAAATGCCTACTTTATGTGCTAGCTGACTGGAATGAAAAGAGCAAAGAACTAAAGGTTAAACATCAGGGAGTTGCTACTTATGTTCAAATAAAGATTTTACATTTATAAAGGAAATTGTAGCACCATAAAGACTAAGAATCTGTGAACTGTGACAGATGCAGGTGAAGAGAGTGCACCATGGAAAGTATGAGAACAAAATTACATATAAAAATTTTGTTTATTTCTATAATCTTATTTGCTAGTTATCGAAGCAGTAACATTAATTAGAAACTGCATATTTTTCACATTAACTTATTAAATTATATCTCTGGGTGCTCCAAGAAATATAGATATTTTCCGGCAGCCCATGGAGAGGCCCAAAGCAGAGCAGGTATTTCCCTGCAATGCATGGAGAGGACCACGCCAAAAGGAACAACCAAATTGCAGCCTGTGAAAGGGAACAAATTTCTGACAGTAATGCAGTCCCTGCCAAGAACCCATGATGATGGAGTAGACTTATCCCGAAGGACTGCAATTTGTGGGAAGGACCTGCTTCAGTGCAAGGGAAAAGTATGAGGAGGAAGGAAGGGCAGAGAGGAAGTGTTACAAACACTCCATAATCCAACATCTCTTGTCCTCCATGTGCTTCTCGGCAAGCAGTGGAAGGTGACTGAGAAATGGGAATGAATAAGTGAAGTTCCATCTGTGTAAAAAGTTTGAGGGTGAGAGGAAAGTGTTTTAGTTTTTTGTCTTTGTTTCTCACCACCCAACTCTATGTTAATTGGAAATAAATCTTTTATTTTCCCAATGTCAAGTCTGTCTTGCTTGTGATGGAAATTGGTAAGTGACCTTTCTTCCCTTATGTCACCCCATGAGCTTTTTCATCTACTTCTCTCATCCTGTTGAGAAGAAGTGAGCCAGTGGTTGGATTTGAGGATCTGGCAGCTGATCAGTGTTAACCAACCACATAAAGATTGCAAGAGACAAATGGAAAATGTTAGTTAAGTCTTAGGTTTGTGTGGTGTGAAACAGATTAAAAAACAAGCAAACAAACAAATAAGCTGATCAGAATCCTTACCCTTGTCTTNAGTTGTGGATGCCCTATTATTGGAAGTTTTCAAGTCCAGGTGGGATGGAGCTTTGAGTAACTTGGTCTAGTTGAAGATTTCCCTGACCAATATAGGGGAGGATAGACAAGATTCCATGCTTCTATGATTTTATGCTTCATCATTTGTTCTTTCAGCATTTTTTTGTGATATATGAAAAAAATCATAGTTATATTCTGAGAACAAAATATTCTAAGGGGGATAAATTGTGCATCTAGTAAACAGGAGAACCTTAAAACCGACAAAGTTTCTTTATTTTAGATAAATCATCTAGGTGGACTCAATCTTCATATAATAACAATGCATGATGGTGATGACAGCGATGATATGATGGTAATAATAATAATTCCCTTTCCATTAATTTTATTTGGTGTTTTATTCAGCATTAGGATACATGAATGTCTTGGCCAATTGTATGAGGATTAATTCTTCAGTAGTAATATTTAAGACAGATTTGTCAGTACTTTTAAATTTGAAACAACATTCTGGACACTTAATTCTGTCCTTTATTGGACAGGATTTGTAACTCTCATAAAAAATCTGTAAGAAAAAAATGTATTGGAATGGGATCTTGCAGTTTATCCTATTCTAATTCAGTTAGTGCAATTACGTTATTTTCTACCTCAGAAAGAATACCACTTACAATTATTTTGTTCTCTAGAAGGTAAAGTATTTATTTAACAGTGATGAGATTTGAGTTGCAGACTGCAAACACTTGTGCCATGTTTTCTTTCTTGAGAAATTATATTTTGCAACGAATAAGGCTGCCAGATCTGATATTTAAGGAAGTGCAATGAGTCAATGTGTTGCATGGTTATTAGATTCAGACCATTAATGGATAAACCTGAGAAAAGAGTTTGATAGAAAGTATGCTTTACTCAGCACTAGAACTAAAATGCCTACTTTATGTGCTAGCTGACTGGAATGAAAAGAGCAAAGAACTAAAGGTTAAACATCAGGGAGTTGCTACTTATGTTCAAATAAAGATTTTACATTTATAAAGGAAATTGTAGCACCATAAAGACTAAGAATCTGTGAACTGTGACAGATGCAGGTGAAGAGAGTGCACCATGGAAAGTATGAGAACAAAATTATGTATAAAAATTTTGGTTATTTCATTTCTATAATCTTATTTCCTAGTTATCTAAGCAGTAACATTAATTAGAAACTGCATATTTTTCACATTAACTTATTAAATTATATCTCTGGGTGCTCCAAGAAATATAGATATTTTCCGGCAGCCCATGGAGAGGCCCAAAGCAGAGCAGGTATTTCCCTGCAATGCATGGAGAGGACCACGCCAAAAGGAACAACCAAATTGCAGCCTGTGAAAGGGAACAAATTTCTGACAGTAATGCAGTCCCTGCCAAGAACCCATGATGATGGAGTAGACTTATCCCGAAGGACTGCAATTTGTGGGAAGGACCTGCTTCAGTGCAAGGGAAAAGTATGAGGAGGAAGGAAGGGCAGAGAGGAAGTGTTACAAACACTCCATAATCCAACATCTCTTGTCCTCCATGTGCTTCTCGGCAAGCAGTGGAAGGTGACTGAGAAATGGGAATGAATAAGTGAAGTTCCATCTGTGTAAAAAGTTTGAGGGTGAGAGGAAAGTGTTTTAGTTTTTTGTCTTTGTTTCTCACCACCCAACTCTATGTTAATTGGAAATAAATCTTTTATTTTCCCAATGTCAAGTCTGTCTTGCTTGTGATGGAAATTGGTAAGTGACCTTTCTTCCCTTATGTCACCCCATGAGCTTTTTCATCTACTTCTCTCATCCTGTTGAGAAGAAGTGAGCCAGTGGTTGGATTTGAGGATCTGGCAGCTGATCAGTGTTAACCAACCACATAAAGATTGCAAGAGACAAATGGAAAATGTTAGTTAAGTCTTAGGTTTGTGTGGTGTGAAACAGATTAAAAAACAAGCAAACAAACAAATAAGCTGATCAGAATCCTTACCCTTGTCTTTAGCCTATTTAAGTCAATGAATGGGGAGCCTTTGATAGGATTTAAAAATTATGTATTGCCTGCAAGAAATTATATACAATTGGCATAGTGGTCTGTGCCTGCCACTTCATATTTTCACTGCCTTACATTGACAAGAGAATAATTTAGTTGTTTTTATTCACTTCTTTATCATCTCTTCATGTCTAGGTTTAGTTCTGGGTTTTTTACTACATTAATTCAACAGTGCCAAATGCGGATGAAAATAAACCTGGTAAGATGTTTGGTATATTGCTGTCAAGGTAAAAAATCTAAACACACTAGAAATATTTCTTTTGGCTATGAAGAAAGGAAGGATTTTTATTTGAATATATGGAGTAGATACTTAAATATTTTTATTGGTCTGAGAGAATTAAAACTATCAAATATAGAAAAATGCCAAGTTATATTAAGGAGGAGAATGAGACTAATGTGGCTAGTCTACTCGCTGAAAAAAAATTGACTAGTCATTTGACTACATATTACACTTAGTTGCATCAGGGGGAAGTAATGAATTCCCAGAAGCCATTAAGTGAAGAGCTACACCATGTATTAAGTTCATAACACAGTACTTATTTTAAACTACTTGCATAAATTGGTTTGTTAGAATATGCTTCTGTTGGAGATGCCAAAATTTATAATAGGCTCTGAGGGATAAAAAATATAAGTGTGAAGACTAGAAAATAAATCTATAAATTGTTTAGGGAATTTCCACTCCTTGTGGTCTTTGAAAGAAATATTGATAAGTACTCTTGGGATATGGCAAACTGAATATAATATTTTGGATGGTGGAATGAAGAAACACGGATTGTTTCTTCTTAACATATCTCCCCTGGTTTATTGAAGGAACACCTAACTATTTGTAAGGGGAAAAAAAAAAAATCTATCTGTGGCCTATTCAGTTCCTCTCTCTTTTTTTTTTTTTTTTTTTGTTGTTTCCAAAGAGCAGAGGCAATCCAAAACTTTTTTATCATTTAATTAAGATTAATGTTCTTTCAGGGAAAAAGAACAAAAAGGAAAAGTAACTTTATGGCTTTGGCTAAAACATTTTTAAATACAATGATAGCAATAAACCCAATGTGACCTCTTTCCTGATAGTTTCTCTTAGGCAGACTTCTTCAGATGCTTGAGAATAATGGATAAATCTAGGTGTATCTGAAGAGCAAGTCATCACAAAGAGGTTTTTACACCAGGAGTTTTAGATGATTGGCTAAAACCTTCAGCAGTACTTGTCTCTCCCATCTGACTATAGAAGGAGCTTATACAACTAGACAGTCTGCATAACTCCAAGATATCTAAAAATGCAAGAAATTCATAGTATTCTAATTGTGCACCATCTACAATGAATTACAACTTCCCCCCACCCTCTCTGGGGAATCTGAATAAAATTGAACATCAGCTAATGCTTAGGAAGTCTGATTTTGACTCCATAAAGAGTACACATAAACAAAAAGATCTGAATAGAAATTAAACTAGAATCCTGATCAACTGTACTGACAGTAATTAATTATGTACTGCAAAAGCAATGGAAATACACTACACATAACTCCCAAGGTACTCTTAAGAATTATCAGCACCATTTGTGGTTTTGTGTTATTGTCAAAACCAAAAAAAATCAATGAGGTTTCCTTTATAGGTTTTTCCTTTACAGGAAAACAGAATGTGAATGAGTTTTGATTCAGACATTTGGCTTTATGTGCATGAATAATTCTTTTCCTTAAAATTAATTATTTTCCCAGAAAGGTTGTTTAACAAGATATGTCTCCCTTGGCTGACTTGAATGTTGAGTTTTAATCTCTGTACCACTTTATATGTCATGTACAAAACACAATAATTTGCAGGGAAGGAGACCAAACACTGAGAATGCAGAAGACTAGATATTCAGTAGTTTTTAAACACATAGCTTTCTTGTGTTTCAGTACTAATTTCCAAATATACCTGCACATATTACTTGGAGACCAATTACAGAGTTGTAAATTTAAGAAAGTTATTTGCTATTAATAAAATATAAGAAATGTATACCCAAAAGAATTAGTAATGAAACGGAGAAAGAGTATGCTGCTTTGAAATGAAATTAGCTGAGAGCTTTAGTTATGTGCCACCTTAGAGTTACTGGGGGGGGAAAGGAAAAAAGGAAAGACAAAAGAAACACAGTAAAATTTACCAGAGATTTATATCTGGGGAAAAAAAAAAATTGAAATTTAATTCTGGTGGCGTCAGTGATATCTATGAAGCCCAGAAAATAAAAATCATAAAGATTACATTTTGAAAAGTGACCCCTTAATAAATCATAACTATAAAAGTATATTCAGATATTTTGTTCCAATAGTAAATTTGCAATAAGGAGTGTATTTGTGTATGTCGGTATAGCCAGTACTGCATTTATTGCACAACTATCTAATGTTTCCTGCCATAAATTCCTGCTGTTACTAATTGCCAGCAATGACCAAAACCCACAAAATAATATGTATATTCTCTCAGATACATGCTCTTATTCTAAGAGAATAGAGGAGAAAAAAGAGCTCTGTAACAAGGACATAACTTAACTTGCAGAGGGTATTTTAACATAAGGGGAGAATAGAGGAATTTGTTTCTCCTAACAGTAGTCACAAGTTAAGGTAACTAATCTTTGGTAGAATTCTCAGACTGCTTAGGTCAGTAGATAACACAAATGTCTCTCAGGATTCAGTGGATCACCTGGGGAGCTCAAGAAGTTGAAATTAGAGGCCTGAAAATTTTATTGCACATGTTGGATTGATCCAGCTTTACAAGTGAAACAATTATAATGATACATTCCCACATATTTTTGATATTTGAGGATCCAAACATCTACACCTTTGCCCCTTACTTTTTGGTAGTCAGCTAAAAATTAAAACTGATGGTTCAGAACATTTCCTGAAAGAATTACTAAACATTAATGCATAGTAAAGAACTTATTAGGGGTGCCTGTAGCAGAGGGACATAAGCAGGTTTGGTAGCAAGGGTGGCTTCTCTGAGAGGATGTCAGAAGCTGCCCCAGGCCAGACACAGTTGGCTTCAGGCAGCTTTACAATGGACACAACATAGAACATAACACATGAGGCAAGCTGCTGGTCCCTCAGAGAGAAAAAAAAAAAAAAAATTTAAGAAAGGGATAAATTACTGGATGGAGAGAGGAAGGGAAAAATGAGTGAGATGATAATGAAAACAGACTGAGAAGTTCTTGCCTAGAGAAGACAATTTCAGTGTTCCTCTATCAAGACAGTTTAAGTGGTCTTAATGTATGAGTTTTTATGGACCACTCTTAACCAAATCACTGAATTAATTCAAGTTAATGGTAAACCTTTTTTTTTTATGGGGTTTGCCCATATAATTTTAACAATACCCTTTATGATGCTATTAATATCTTTGTTGACAGTTAAGGGACAGTAAATCTTGTCACTGAAACAGAAAAGATTGCTGGAGGTGGGAGGAAGAGCAGAAATGAATCAGTGTTCTTGCTGAAAAAAAAAAAAAA
>VYXG01005507.1:5135-51833 GCA_013397235.1 Lanius ludovicianus
GATTTTTCACTGGAAAACAGAGCCTATCAGTGAATCACTCTCAGTGATTTCTTTGTAATTTCATTCCATCTGCTAGGCGTGTAAGTATTAAGACTGCTATTCTCTTTCCTTGCAGTAAAAATGAATAAAAATTGATGTGTCTCTCTTCTTTTCATTAAGGGAGGGAAGTGAGAAGTGAATATAGAGTAAAGATATATTCATGGCAGTTTGCTATCATTTTGCACAATTCCAGAAATGTACGTAAAATGGAAAGTATAGTCCAAAACAAGTAATTTTTTGAGTCCTATTAGGTGCCAAATGGAATCACAAAATACAGTTAGCTGGGAATCTGCAAGATTTCACACCTAATTCTACTGGACTTAAATTTTAATTTGCCATTAGAACAAAACCTCTAATTGCAAGCAGAAGCATCTTATTACATCTTTTATGTGACTCTGACTCACACACTGACCAAACTGTAAGGAAATAATTTTACTTTGCATAGAGATGATAGTCCCACTTGGATGTTCTGTACCTAAGAATTCCTCACAATTTACTAATAAGAAACAGAAAATGAGAGGAAATTATCTTCATCTGTTTCTCTCACCCATAAAGCCCAAAATAGACAATGTGTTAGAGCAATTGCATACCCTTGCACCTTCTCCAGTTAACTCCTCTTGCACAGTCCTCAACTAGAAAGCTGTTAAAGAACAGAAATATGTGGGGAGAGGAACTTTTATATCTCAGGTATCAGTGAAAGGATTGTAGTAAATGCAGGGAAGAAACACAGAAAAAGAGTACAGTTAGGAGTCAGACGGGTAAAGGGAAAAATGGGGAAAAGGGCGCCTACTGAGACTTCTCTCTCCAGACATTTATGATCAAAGCCCACCACTGCCATTAGGCAATCAATCTGCAGTTGCATACATAAAACTTTGGCAGTGTATAGTCTCCACTGCTTTCAACAGAGGCTTTAGACATCTGAAACTGGGCACTCTCCCAAAATTTAGATCCAGTTGCACTGTACATTCCAGAAAAGGCAGCATCAGATCAGAGGCCCTTTTTTACCCATGTTATTTTCAAGCTGAAATGTATAAAACCTTATGCTCCAGCCTCTCCGTTTAACCTCTTGGGCTGGCAATGTTTGTGTCTTCCAGCTTCATAAAATGGTACACACTGCTAGTAGGCAATTGCTGGCTAAATGCATTGTTGTTTTAGGAGAGAATACTTGTACTGTGTGCCTTTCTTTTCTGACTAATTCTTTCCAGGATCATTCAGTTTCTTACAGACTTTTTAATTTTGCAAACAGAAATGTACTTTGACATCACATCTTGTAAATATAATGCACTTTGTTTCTTAAGATGAGAGACCTCGAATCTCCTGATTTGTTTTTCTTTTCAACTTTTAAACCTTTTTGTCTTTTGTGGTAGGACATTCTCCTGCACTTCACTCAAAACCAGTACTAGCAGCCAGCCAAAATTTTAGCAGCTTCCTATTCTCACTCAGGCCACAGCCAGAGGTTTCTCAAGCAGCTGCACTGAATTTCTTGTAGAAAGATATATTCAAAAGAATTCTGCAGTCACAATCCAAGTACAGAATGCAGCCTCAGTTACTTAATCCTAGTCTGTTTACCTCTGTGTCTGGATGCTTCTGCTTTCTTCTGGTAAAACACCTCTTTAGACATAACCTAATCTCAGTGTATCTGAAGAATACAGAGGCTGCTGTACATTTACTAGATTTTACAATTACAGAGTATTCAATTTCTTAATACTCTATCTATCCATCTATCTATCTTTCATTCCATTATCAGAAAAAAATGCAGTTACTATAAATATATGGGACATTTGCAGAACTCTTCCACATGCACAAAAATGCCCTGAGGAATGGACAGCCTTCAGTGAAGTTCTGCAGAAGATATCCTTCTACAAGAAAAAGTCAGAGACCAAACACAGATTAATAGGATACACATAGAAGTGTGGTGAGATCCAGAACATGCCCATGAAATCATTTGTTTATTTATGATAAGAAACTCACTTCCTCTTGGATAACCTCACGATTGCTTTTGTTAAACCCTTGGCAGCTTAAAAGTCATCTTGCTTTCCAGAGTCTGAGCCTTCTTCCTTTCTCTTTTCTTCTCTCTTCCCCATACAAGGGCCCCCTCTCTTCACTCAGCTCCCACTCTCCCTCTCAAATGACATTCTTTCTGTACTTGTCTGCACAAACAGCACAAGGCCCAGGCTGTGCCTCTGAAAGCCAGAAATAGTGCCTTAGTCTTTTGCAGTGATTGATGCGCTATCCATGGAGAATACTGTGCCATGGTCAGAGAGGTTCACAAAGCAGTGTTCCGTTAAGATACCTGCTGATCTGCCTTTTACTTTCACTGTAACTCAAACAAAAATGTGGTGAATGTTCCATGACTATATGGTCTCCTTTGTTGTTGTTGTGAAGCTGTAGCCCAAGATTTCGAGTCAGATCCAGACAAGGAATCAAACACAGAGACATATATGTTACAAAAAGGTCTATATTTAATATTTAAAACAATTAAAACCGAAATAAAATATTTTGCTTGAACGGATCTGAGGCAAGTCTTTAGTTCAGGCAGTGCTGCCTAGTCTAATCAAACACACAGATAACCTTACTTTGACTAGTATATCTAGGGAGCTCCAAGCAGCTCACCACTGCTTTCTGAAAGGTTTGGCCTGACATTACACAAGTATCTTCACTGTATATCCAAAGAATAGAATACAGCCGAGGATGTTGATACTTGCCCAGCTTGGCTGAGTAGAGACATTGTGCTTCACCTTATGACTGAGCCTGCACCTGAGGCATGCATACATCTATTACAAGACAAGTTCTAAAGGGTTAAGAGATTTCAGTTTTACAGTGATCCTAGTAGCTGAGTAGCTAGGTTCTATCCTTAAACATTACAGGAGATGTTCCTGTTCCCATCAGGTCAACAGCAGAATTCTCATTTATTTCAGCGTTAGATGGGAATATTCAATGACCATCTGTCAGGGAAAAAAGATATGGTATAAATTGGAGAGTTTTAAGTACCTATTCTGAAAACCTTGATCCAAACATATTGAGATGCTGGCATTTCAGTAAATGCTTTATTGATAACCCCTTAAGAAATTAACTCGCTTCTTTTCTCTGGTTATGGTTTTGTGTAAGGAAAGCTTAACCCTTAGGACATTGACATTTTACCAAATCACCAAACAAACAGCAGAGCACAGTTGGCTTTCAGTCAGAAAATCTCCTGGGCAAGCTGGAGTTTTGAAGGTAATAAGATAATTACAATATTAATTTATATACATAATTAAACAATTTAGTTAATTTATAGTTTATAATTATATGCTATATGTTATTTTTCTGCATGTCTAAGTCTCGTGAGTAAAACCAGAACTGAAATGACTCTGTAAAGTGCACAAAGGTTTTCCAAGTTTCAACTAAATGTTGCCATCTACTGTTAGTATAATAACAATGACAATACTAAATAAAACGTAAATGGATGAAACTAGCACTGTAATTGTGGAAGAACTTTGTGGTTATTTGTGTCCTATTTTGCTGATGCACAAGGGACTTTTCTTTGAATGCACAGGCAATAATGTGTTCATAAATCCTTCTGTATGTCAGAAGGAGAATAGAGTTCATTGTTTGCAAGATCTCATTATGATTACTTTTCAGCTTCTAAAAATGTTGTAATAGTTTCCAGAACCAGCATTTATGGTATTCAGTATGTTGAGAGAAAATAGGCTTAATCGAAAAGCTTGTTCTAAGTGTTCTGTGTCTATGCTTTTTTTTTTTTTTTTTATTTTGACCCAGAAAATTGATAGTGCTTTGAATAGCAGGTTGCTAAATATTTTACTTCTCCTATTAAAAGTTAAAAGTGCACACACACACACATGCATGTGCCCTTTACTGAAAAATCCATAAGGGATACATCAAGATCATGCCGGAATATCTTAACTGAGGACATAAAGACCTATCTGTTACAGACTCCTTCTGTTCTGAGCTGACAAGCACAAAACTACTGTCAGTCTTTTACTTTATGTACAGCGGAAACTGAATTAAAAATTGGTTGAAAGTCTCAAAGAGGAAATTATCTCTGAAGTACCAAAAGTGAAGGCAATGTGCTTTTCTCCTACATGTGATGCTGGAACAGGAGTTGGATTTCAAACAATTATGGGATTTCTGAATTCCTGCTATGTGTACCTTAACTGCCATACTGAACTTATTTTCTCATGTCTCATATTTGCTCACTGAAAAGAGCCCACTGAATTTTCTACATCAGATATTGATGGAATAGTGAAATCTATTTCCCTAACAAAGCCTAACATATTTCGAACAGAACTTCCCATAACTTTGAAAAATCCTCTGCTCCTGTGTTCTTTTACTGCATTCTCAAATAAGCAATCTCAGCTGCCTGTCACAAGTATGAGTTGTGAAAAGGCTGGAGGCTTTTCATACTATCTAGAATGGAAGGAATGTAAATATGGAAAGAGCAAAACCCATGGCTACTGTCATGCAGTACCACCTGCACTTGAACCTGTTAATTTAAAGTCATTTTTCAGTAAGGCTGTGGAGGTTTGGTGTTGCTGCTGATGGAGCATTGATGTAGAACAGCTCTTCATGAGCTGTTTAATACAGACGTAAAATGGAAGAAGTATTAATCATGGTTATTGTTGCAAAGTACACTTATTTGAGGTACAGAAAAATGAACTTTTGTAATATAAGTTCTGATCCAGCAGACAAGTGCAGCTGACTGCAGAGGTGCAGTCTAGGATGGATTGAGAAACATAGGGCAGTAGCACCTGGCCCCTGGAACTCTGTGCTGGATAGCTTGTTTCACCATTGAGTGCTAGCCAAAAGCAGTTTAAGAAATAGCATACAGGTCTCTTTGTTAAGAGGTTACACAAAACAGACCAAAGCACCGAGAAATTTTTGAGACACAAAATGGATGGAGTTAGGAAAGTCCATACTTAGTATGATATGATATGATCAAGGAACATGAAGAGAAGCAATAAAGGATTCTGTGGAAAAGTCTAAGACTTCCAATGACATCTTTGCCTTGATTTTTTTACTGGTTGTGCTTGTCTTCAGGTCTTATATGTCCCTTAGCCTGCTATCAAGGCCTTGGGGAATGAAACATTGCCCAGGGTAGGGGAGGGTGGAGTTAAAGACTAGTTAAGCAGGCTGAACATAAACAACTACATGAGACCAGATGGAATGTCCCACAGGATGTTGTGGGAGCTGGTGGATGCCTCTATGACACACTGTACAATCTTCAAATTGTCATGGTGTTTCAGAGAGAGGCTCCTGATGACTTGAGAGAGGTAAATAATGTACAGCCACGTTCAAAAGGGTGGAGGAGGTGGGTCCAGGGATATCACACTGGTCAGCCTGACCTTAGGTCAGTGGTAAGATTATGAAGTGAATCCTCTGGGCAGCCATGTCTAGATGACTGAAGGAGAATAAAGGTTATAGACAATGTCACTAGGAAGGACAAATGACATCTGGCCAGCTGGATTGCCTTCTGTTAACAACCCATGCAGACTAGAGGAGAGAAGTGGATAGGGTTTTCCTTAGCTCAATGAGGCCTTCAAAGCAATCTCCTGTGGCATATTTGCAGATGGATTGGTGAGATACAGATACTTCAGAAAAACTATACAGCAGGTGGAAAAGTTTCTGGATGGCCAGGCTCATAAAGTAATTATCAGCATTATGAAATCTGCTGTTGGGCACTTGTGATACTGTGCAGGAATCAGTCAGGGACTAGGAAGTGTTTAAAGTAATATTTTTCTTGCAGATTTTGTAATTATGAATATTTTGATTGAACAAAAAGCAAAATTTTCTAGCTTTCAGACTCTTTAAGAAATTGAATCCAAGCATATGCTGTGGTTTTCTACTTTCTTGGATTTCCTAAAATGATTTTCCTTTTTTTGATACTGGTTGTTGGGTTAGAATTGTCAGTCTATAGTTGCCAGTCTGTTGAGAGAAGATTGGTCATATCAAGCTATTGCTAGATGTAATAAAGGAAGCATCTTACTACACATGAGAAGAAATGCCTATTGCCGATAGATTATCACTTTGCCATCCTTTACTGTGGATGTCCCAATCCCAAACTCTTCTGGGAGGTCTCCTGCATTAGCTCTAGTGCCTTTTCAGTGGTGGCAGTAAAAGTTGCTTTAGAGTTAAAAAAACCCTAGCTCTGATTTACCTAATTCTGGTGATAGGTTGCCTGGTGGACACAACAACAACAACAAAAAATCAAGTAGAAGATATGGCAAAGTTTTTACTAGGAATTTCCTCATCTAATGCTATCAGTGAAAACATTTCATAAAAATCCCACAGTGGAGATATCTGGCTTCAGCATATTCATAATGTTTCTCTTCTGTGGCATTAAAAGGCATTAAATAGCATTTAATGTCCTGTTCATAGACGCATTGTGGTTTTTATCTGCATGAGCAAACACTCATGGTGATATTTTCTTAATGGACAGAGCAGAGATATGGCATGAAGAATGAAGCTGTGCCCAAAACAGTCTTCTCTGTGGAGGAGAAGGCTCAGTGGTACTCTTATCAGTGTATATGAACACCTGAGAGGAGCATTTGAAGAAGATTCAGTCAGGATCTTTCCTGTGATGTCCAGTGACAAGACAACAAGCAATGGGCACAAATTGAAATGCAGGAGGTTCCATTTGAATGTCAGAAAACACCTTCCCACTGTGAGGCTGACCAAGTGCTAGCACAGGTTGCCCAGAGTGGTGATGGAGTCTCCATTTGTGGAGATAGTCAAAAATCAACTGGACACTGTCCTAGACAACCAGTTCTAGGTGTTTCTGCTTGAGCATGGGGTTGAACCAGGTGACCTTCAAAGTTTCTTTCCAAGCTCAACTGTTCTGTGATTCCAAGCAGCTTTGTACCATAGGAAATGGTGGCATAATCTACTAATCCCATCTTGTTTAACAACAGCACTTTTCTACTTTTCCAGTAGTTAGCAGCATTATGGTTCGATAGGAAGAAGTGGAAGGTAATACGCAAATGGCAACATATACTTAGGCACACTATCCTCCTCTAACCATGTAACCAGCCAAAGGGTACCTGCAGTTACCTGAAAGACAGTTTTGTTCCTTCCCCACTTTTTGTTGTTTCTTCAGTACATGCATATTATGGGTCAAAATTTAAACCACATGAATAAAACCCAAAAAGGGTCTAGGTATGTAACAATCAGTTATTAGATTGCTACAAAAATCATAGAAGAGCAGTTAGATGCAGTGGGATTTATGAAAACCAGCTCACAGAGAGTATAACTTTAGATGTGCAAGATAATACAATTTAATATGCTGTCTGTCTGTCTTTTTGGAGAAAAGCTATTCTTTCCAAGAGAGCTTTCTAGGCTTTATTGGTCACAGTTCCTGGTAGGGACAGAACGTTACAATCATCTATGAAACTTTGCAATTTGGAGCAGAAACGTGTCACACTTATTAGAAGCTTCTCAGTTTGTACACATCAGTTAGCATTTGCTGAGTCCAGGGACAGCAGTGATCCAAAGGACAAAAATTAGTTAAACTGGGCACATTTTGTGATAACTGGTTTTTATTTTGTACCAAACTTTGAAAAAATGAGGGCTTTTTTTCAGACTGTGTATATTGCAGTGCCATTGAATGTAATTATTCTGATTTTCATGTCATTTGGTTTTTTTTCCTTAAGTAACTGCTGGAGACTGAGGACTATATAATAAATATAACCACAGAGTTATAACCATCTACTAATATTTATAATGATATAATTATAATTGATAAGTATTATACAGTAAAACTATGATGATACGATCATAGAATCATAGTTTGGTCTGGGTGGTAAGGGATGTTAAAGATCACCTCATTCCAACACCACTGCCATGGTCAGAAACATCTTTCACTAGCTCCAGTTGCTCCAAACTCCATCCAACATGGCCTTGAACAGCTCCAGGAATGGGGCCTCCACAACTACTCTAGACAAAATGTTCCAGTGTCTCACTACCCTCACAGTAAAGAATTTCTTTCTGAGATCATATCTAACCCTACTCTATTTTAGTATAAAGCCAGTAAATTAATAATCTCATCTTCCATTAAGAAAATAGCACCCCAAAATGTACTTACATGATTTCTCTCCCCTTTTAAACAGCCCTTCAAAAAATGTGCTCTCTTGGTGTCTTAATGGTTTCACATAAAATCTCACGATTTCTGAACCTGGTCTCAGGATTTTGAAAGAGAGGGCTGAGCAATTTTTCTGCTGCAATGGAAAAGAGATCTGAGGTGTACCAAGGAGCAAATTAAACACTTCAGGGCTGAAAGAGCCATGACCAAATTTCCTTTACTATTAAAAATCTTAGTTTCTTTTCACAGTAAGGACTGACTTTCTTATGACTAGTGAAAAACACTGGTCTTGAGAAAGGCATCTTTGTCCCTTTGGACCCAGTAGTATTCATCAGTGCTCCAACACTCCTTGAAGATAATACTTTCACATCTTTTCCTTTAAGTGGTGCTTTTAACAAGCTAGATGAATAAGAAAATCCACTTTCCGGAAATGAATGGCAGAGCCCCAATCCCTGTTCATCCCTCATCTGCAGGACCTAGGCAGATTCATATTCTTTTCTGCAGATCCAGCAGAGGGAGTTTGTTTTACCCAGAAAAAAGGTGCTCCATTGAAATAGCAAGTTGTTTAAATTTTGGGGAAAGAATACATTGCCTAAACACAAGAAAAATGTCAAAATTATATGAAACAAGTTATTAAGTCTTAACAGACAAATAATTTGGAATGCTTTTCATGCACCATTGTGTAATCTAGTAACACAACACAAAAAAACCAAAACCAAAACAAAACATAAAAACAACCAGCAAACCCCATGACCTGTGTTTGACTGTAATAATATTTTCATTGTGCTGCACTTTTAGTCAAAATGAAGTCTAAAATAAGGATCAATTCTGTCATTTCAGTCACCATAAAAATGTATGTCACAACAGGCAAGGCAGTTACCTCTTTCTGCTTAAACTTATTATTAGTATAGGGCAATAACATCTAAGTAGAGCTATAAAACTGTACTGGTTAATAGAGAGGAATACTTCCAACCTATTAGCATTGTTCAGACTGTGGTTAGGCATATGGGTTTGAGACACATTTAGGAGATCGTTAAATGTGCTGCTGTTAAAATTATACACCTGTTTTGGTTGACCTTCTTACATATTTTCCATCTAAGATTTGAAAAACATCTTTCCATCAGCCATGATCATTTACTTTGTTGTCTTGATTTTACAGATATCAAAAATAATGTTGTCTGGATTTTACAGATATGAAAAATAAGGATTTATAGTTAGATGTCTTGCTGAGGACTGGGTGAGAACAGAGAAGAGAACTCAAATATCTGGTCTTTAATTGGTTTGCTCTCTCCCCAAAATACCACAGCAATAAAGGCACTGTAGACTGAGGACTCTGATAGTGAGCAAAATGAGGGAAGATAAGGTCATGTTTGATAAACATTTCGTAGTATTGGTTATTACAGAAAAAGTGGTTAATTGCCTCTGGCTTACATTAACCTTTTCAGGTTATATCCATTTAAGACAGCTCATATAATTATTTTTTGGTAATTACTTGATTGCATAAGTATTAGGATCCTATAGCTGTAATTGCTACTAATGCATCCTAAACAGAGTTCTTTAATTATGCTTAGGAATATATCTGATTTTAAAATGACATATCATTTATATTATTAACATCTCAATAGGCAATGTACTATCTCTTCTGAGGAACAGAGATTTGCTAACATTAGGAAAATACATTCTCACAGTCAATTTGAGAGTCAATTTACAGATATGTTCTAGTTTGGGCCAGGACCCAGAGGTTTATTCCATATCACCTTACACCATTGCCAGGGGATCAGGCAAGGTACTCACTGTCTTCTGAGAAGAAGGGTGAAAAACCAGTGGCATTGTCTGCCATTGTGCATTGTCTCTAGGTCCATGGTGAGAATTTTTGCATTTGGATCACCCTTTTCCACATTTTTGTTGTTAATATAGTTGCTGTTACTATTTGTTCTCTTATCTCATTGTTTTTACAGTAAACTGTTCTTATCTCAACCCATGATCTTCATCTTTTGTACCTCCAAATCTCAACTCCATCCTGACAGAGTGGCAAGGGGAATGTAATGGGGGCGTGAACCAGCAGCATCTGATTTGGAAGACTCACAGTGGGGGCACTGAATTGGGAAGTACCAATCCTAAACCACAACAAGGTGAAAAACCAGTCTTTAGATTGAATGATATGCCTGCTGTGGTCAGCTGATACCAGCTTATGCCAGCCCTCCTAGACCCTTTCAGATTGCTGACAGGTGAGGTATCAACCATCCTAGCACAGCTAAGCTAGGTTAGTGCTGTTGTTCCCTGTCAACATTCTCCAAAGTCAGAAGTGGTTTTGTCTCACTCATAGCTAGTCTTTCCCACCATGAAAGATGTTTAGGGAACACATGTCATCCTGGGGGCCCAAGCAGAGGATGAACACAAGGCTGGTCATGCCAGTGGTTGTGAACTGGTTATAATCTCTGGTGAAGGTAGTGGTGATTAACAGAGGAGACAGCAGTAAACCCAGTGCAATTACAAATAGAACAGGATGTGAAGCTGCAATCAATTTACAGCCCCAAACCTTATGAAAGCTCTTTCCTCATCATGTTTAAGATTATTCTGGTGTACATAAAAAAGGGAAAGATAGGAACATGGTGAGAATTATGTGGCAAACAGCATTACTGCTTACAGAGAAAACCTGGTGTCACTTTCCTTTTGATATCACATACAACTATTTTTTCCCAAAAGAGCTATCTATTAAAGGCAGATTTTCAATTAAACAAATCAGATAATATGAATGAAAATCTGAATTCTTCAAATATTCAAAACATAGAGCTGGTTAAATCCCTATGAAATGACAATTCTCTGTTTAGAGGATCAATTTAATAGGCACTGAATAGATTTTAATAGTTTTTAATTTAGTTCTGAGATTCAGTTTATAATATCCAGTTCCTAGACTGATTTTCAATCTTACTTAACATTTTGTTATTTCACAAATATAATTTGGCCAGTTGTTTGAGCTTTTATAAAAATAGGTGTTCTCTAAAAATGTTCAAACAGCTCTCTCAGACCATTCAAATGCAGAGAAAGGCATCATGAATTAGATTTCTGAAGGAAGCCAGAAGTTTGACATTATTATGCCTGTTCCTTATGAGCTCCTGCTAGCTAAAACATAATTACCAGACAAATATAAGCCAAATAATTTTTATATTCTGCAGCTTAGGAATATAACAAAATATCATGAATATGAGATCTTAACAAATTTCAGCTGAATGTAGAGTCTTAAAAATGACAATTTGGGATTTTTTAAAAAATATATGGGGGGAGTGGTAGAAATTTTCTGGTTTATTCACTTGTTTGCATTCATCAGGTACAATAAAAGACCATATCATGGAGTCTAACATTTTTGGAACTTTAGGACTGAAAATGCTACAAAGTTCTGCCACCTTCAGAGTTTCAAAGGCCTCTGTTAGAAGTGGCTCTCATTTTTTCATCCCCTGAGCAGCATTTTTCTTATTCCAAATAGCATATTCAAGAAGTAATTAGCACAACAAAATCTGATTATAATAATCTGAACATTCTTTTTTTAATGCTAACCAACATAATAATTTTCAAAGTTTTCTGTTTTGTTACCAGGAATAGAAAATGAATTTATGTGGGATTTATTGTGCAGGTTGTTGAGCTGGTCCTTTAGGTAGTTTTCACTGCACCGACTACAAGGGTCACAACTGAATTAACAAAAGCTATCCTTGGAAAGATAAAATGGTGCAATAAATAAAACAAAAATTACAGTATCTTTTCATTGCAATCCAAAAGACTCACAGAAGCAGGAAAAGTACTGGCATGTTTGTGGTCAACATCTGACAGTTGCCAATGGGACAATATCAACAGGGAAATGAATTTGAGTTGTCATGGGCACCCTGGTACACTGCTGTTATCTCATTGAATAATAGTATTTTACTAACCTGATGCTTTAGATTGTGTTGTCAGAATTATACTGAATGAACTTGTGATATAATTTACCATCCATGATTCTTGTGAGGTTGTTTAAAAAAATCTTTAATTCTGAAGAATACTTATGAGGCAAACAGGTGAAGAAAGATTTTTGACAGCCAAACAACAGCAAGAATAGTCCTATATAGATTATGTACAGGGATTTGAACATGGGATGTTCTGAGCAATGTTCTGGTGATACCAAGGTTACCTTTCCTTGAAAAAAAAAAAATTAACAGGAGTGGCAATATCCCTAAAAATTATATTAGAGGCATATCAGAGGATATATCAGAAAAGAAACCTGAAAGCATCTGTTTAGAAGGTGAAGCACCATTTCAAGCAAAATTTTACAAAGATTTGCACAACAGTTCACATAACTGATCTGCTTACAGACGATCTTGTCTTTTATTAATCTCTTATTACTTGTGTTGTGACATGATTTTACACTGGAAATCATGACCTGCAGACAGCAGCTGAAAGACAAAAGGGATCTATATGAGTTCCTTTAGGATGTTTTTTGTTTCCTGCAACAGCAATGAGTGCTGTCTGATAGCTGAAGGTAAATGCTTAGCTGTGGCACCAAAATCTGTAAAGTTGCTTCAGCCACAGGTGATATGAGCTGACAACAGCAGGCAAATGTGGCTGTCATCATCTATCTATACCTTCAAGACTGCAAGGCAAGACCCCCTGGCAGAGATTGATATTGCTTCTGATCCACGCACTTCTGACATTTGCCAGGAATGACAATATATTGCTAGAAGGATCATATTATGCTACTAATGACTATTCATGTATTAGAGGAATTAAGCAACTAGCCATTATGATGAAGATTTCAACAAAGTGTTTTCAATTGAAGAAGCACAGGACTTGAGATGCACAGAATAGAAAACCAAGGCTTTCATATTTCCTGGTTAATGCTAAGGAGGGCAATGCTGCCTAGACCCAGGTCAACTTACAAGGTGTTTGGCTGCAGAATTGCAACAGAAAGATCATTTCATGCTTTATTACATAAATCTGTTGATGGAAATATTCATCTTGGAATATTTGAGAAAAACCTGTTTATTTCCAAGAAGAAAACTCCAAACTTACTAAAAAATGTTCTAGGTTTTGTATGCACCTTGTTTTATGAAAGCTGAGCTTCCAAGAGTTTAATGTATTTTCAAATAAGTTTTCCTTTTTAGAAGCAATCTCTTAATTAAAAAAAAATGTTTTTGAAATCCTTTTCCTATTTTGAAAGATGCTCAGGAACCGTCCATGATCAGATTCAATTTGATTATAGGATTGAAATTATCAGATGAGTATTCCCTTATAACAGCCGGTCTGAAATTTTTGCCAGTCCTCTGCATAAGAGAGGTGTGTAAAAATTTCTTTTATGTTTTTGCCTCATGGTTATCCTTTCCAAGAACAAGCTGTAAATCAAGTTAAATATGGTTTCTGGAAAATTTCTCTCACTACTGCCATAGTTATAATAGAATCATAGAATAATGTGGGTTGGAAGGGACCTTAGAGATCATCTAGTTCCAAACCCCCTGTTGTGGGCAGGACCACCTTCCACTAGACCAGGTTACTCAAAATGCTATCAGCCTGGCCTTGAACATTTGAATGGGGCATCCATAACTTCTCTGGGCAGCCTGTTCCAGAGCCTCACCACACCTACATGCTTTTGTAAAAAGCCTCTTTCCACCTCTTTTGCAGGCTCCCTTCAGGCACTGGATGGCCACAATTAGGTCACTATGAAGATTTCTCTTTCCTGGCTGAACGAACCCAATTTCCCCTGCCTTTCCTCATAGGAGAGGGGCTCTGGTGGAAAAGTTTCTTCTGAATAGATGCAGTACAGTACTAACTGAACAGCAAGGCAATCTACATTTGCTTGGCTGCCTCTGCACTCTAACACACAAAAGTCAGAATTTTGGAAGCGGGTCTTTTTTGTTTGTTTAAAATGGTGGCTTTAGCTGTAGTTATCCATATGTCTACATCAACTATGTGTACAAAAGATAGGATTTCAAACCAGAAATCTCCTAACAACAGTCTGTTCCGGTCTGACATGCTCATGGCAGAGGGATACATCACCTCTAAACTGCTATGAACTAGAACAACCTTCAAAATTAAAAAAAATAAAACTAATACCAGTCATGAATTAAGACAGATTTTGGCATATGTGTGCCAGACAGACTGAAACAGCTGGATGTGATTGGTGTTGGCTTTCAGTATCTACCCTATTTCTCCTCTGGTTTCTTTTCAGCATTATGTGAGTCATGCTTCTGCACCAGAACTCCAACTCAACAGAGTCATAGGATGTTTTATGGATTTCCTCGGGATCACATATGTCTAATTTGCCAGACAGGTTTACTTAAATGTAGGTTTATTATCCAATGTATTGTTTAGACACTATAAAATTCATATCTAAGTAAAAAAACATTCACTAGCTTTTACATTAAGTCAGTACTAACATAAAATGAGAAGTGGTTTAAAAAGTGGTTTTAAATTGTGAGATGTCACCATCAAACTCAGGTTTTGATAAAGTATTTTTTAAAAACTTTACTGGAAAAGACACTAGCACACTTGAAAACCAAATCTTTTTTCTGTCTAATATCACACTGCATACATACCCTAAGCATTCTGCAGTCTGCATTGAATTCTCATAAAATCTACCACACATAACAACTCAGACAACTAAAAAATATGTTTAATAAGAGGCTCAATTTCTACATTTTGCATAGCTGCAGAAATAATATTGTGTTGCAAGCTTTTAGTTTAACCACGAGAACTTTTCAGACTAATTTAGTGATTCCTTGTCATTAGGATGATTGCAATGAAACTTAGTTTATCAAAGAGTTTGCTTTGGAATGCACACCCCTTAGGGAGGTCCCCTTATTTTTCTCAGAAATGTGCACATGCCTCAGCAGCTGACTTAGCTCTTCTGCATCTGCAGCATAGCCCAGGAGGGGCCATTTTGCTGGAAGTTATGTTACTATTTAAGTGTGCACTAACCCACAGCATGTATCTATGGGTTCCTTTACATTGCTATAATTACACAGGAACAGAAGTTCAATTCAGTGAAAATTTAAGTCATAATACAAAAGGAAAGAAAGGCAGTAACATAAAGTAAAGACGGGCAATGGGTTGGGGGGATTTTACTAGGAGCAACAGCAGAATCTGAACTGTAGCAGTAACATTTCCTGCAATGTTGAGAACTGCACCACAGATGACTCCACAGATGTCTTGGGGCAGAGGTCTCCTCCACCACTGTTAGAGTGCTCATACACCCAAATGGTCTTGCTATGCCCTAACAGCCACACATGGAACATAAAAAAAGATGACTTTAGTTCAAATCTACTTGTGACTGAGTTTTGCCTTATTCTGGAACCCTCTTTTTCTTGATGTTGCTGTTGCCTGTTCTAATGCAAAGCAACCTTACAACCCAATGAGCACAGCTAAGTTTCTTCTGCTTCTGCCACCAAGTTAGGCCCAACCACTGGTTCTTGGATCATTTTTGAATGGAAGCACTGGAAAAACAGAGTGCCAAGATTTTTTCAAGAAGACCTGCTGGTATTTAGTACCATTAGGTCAAGATTCTGAATTTCCAAACAGATCAAGGTCTTACCTAAATTTCAGCAAGCACAGGCAATTAAAGAAACTAAAATGCTATCAAACCAAAGAATCCCCAGAGGCATGTGCTTTGTATTCAGACATGCTGACAGGTCTAATGTGACAGGCTTTCCCTTGATGCCAACAGCAACTTGTCATGTTTAACAGTTACAAAAGCACAAGATGAGTCAAAGGCAGAAGCTTTGATTCATACCTAGTAATATCACAAACATGCTTTTCAGTTTAAAACTTTATAAAAATCACTCATTTTCTTGAATGACACACAGTACCATACGATTAGTAGCTTTGCATTGAAAAAGAATATGGTTTACTTTCAACAAAAGAGAGTTATGGAGGATGGAAGCAACAGAGTAATATTATTGGGCTGCAAGTAGGCCTTAAATATGAAGTGGATAGGGATTTTATCTACATTAGACCATGCACAAGTATTATAGATGTAAGTCTTTCATTTAACACAAAGTCTTTTGTCGCCCTGATTTTTAGAAATCTGTTAGCCTTCTGATGTTTTCATTCTAGCTGCACGCTTTCCCACACTTTGTTCTGTAAACACTCAGTTGTTTTGCATTCCTTCATAGAGGTGGAGAGAAGCTGATGGACTGGTAATTTATCCAGTGTCATTGGAGAGGTGGCCCTTTCACTCTCCAATCCACTGTCACTTTTGTAAAACTATAAATAGTGGAGTCAGAAAATAAACTTCCTCTTTCTGCTCTCACCTTAGCTGATGTGTTATCACACGTGTGCTTTCGTGTCCTACAGCGACAGTCTTTAACACAAAGAATTGCAATTAAAGATATAAACACATGTTTAGGTGCAGAAATGTGGCCCTGTGCCCTGATAAAATTATTTACACCTTTGGATCAAATCCAGAACTGCAAATACTGGGACAGAATAAAGTCCAATAAATGGAATTAATTTGCAGCACAATTGAATATTCCCATTATTATTCCAGCACACACAACCAGGTACACTGGATGAAGATATTAAAAAAAAAAGAAAAAAAGAAAAATAGTGTGGTTTGAATACAGTGGTAAACTGACATATATAAATTTATTTCTGACTGCTAGGTAGCCAATTCCTTTTTTTGTAATCATGTGGAATTTGCCTGAAACAATGTAATCTATATTCATTCACCTTGGCAAAATGAGAAGCTGGAAAATTCCAGGAAATCTTACTAATCTATACATTTAAACATTCATATCCATGACTGGGTACCTCTAACTCCCTGGAAAAATGTAGCACACACATGTGCTGGGCAAGATGCATGTTATAAAGCCTTTGTCAATTCTGAAAAGAAGTTTTTGTGCCAACTAAGATGCTCAATCTCTAGCTATTTCTTACTTCTCTGGCTCACACAGACTTTGTGGGTTTTGACAGGGAAGATTATCAAGTTTTCAGTATACCATTTCCTGACACTCATGGACTGCCTCTGCTCAGCTGCCTGTGCTGTTAAGAACATATACAAGTTTCAGAAATATTTAAAAAATATATTTTCAAGCACTGATGTTTTATTTTTTGTTAACAGGTTTGGGTTGCTCTTAGTGTTGGGTTTTTTCCCTCTTTCTTGAGGATCCAAATCACTGAGGCTGGCTGGTCCATCTGGAAATCTCAAGTACCATGGCTACTTGAGCAGGGCCAGCCACAGCTCGTTGCTCAAAACCATATTGAATCAGGTTTGAATACCTCAAGGAGGGAAACTCCACAACCTCTCTGGGCAATTGGTGTTTAACTACCCTCACAGAATTTCCTTTATTTTAATTTCTGCCCATGACCTTCTGTCCTATCACTGCATACAAAAGACAGGAGCCTGGCTCCAACATCTTTACCCTCCCATCAGATATTTATGCACATTGATAAATTCCCCTCCCCCCTTAGCCTGCTCTTCTTGGGTGTAAAAAGTCCCAGCTTCACTGTTCAAGCCGCAAGCCCTTCATCATCTTAGTGGTTCTTCTGTGGACTCGTCCCAGCATGTTCATGTCTCTCTTGTACCCAAGAGCCCAGCACTGGCCACACCACCCAGATGTGTCCCACCAGTGCTGAGGACAGAGAGAGGGTCACCTCTCTTGACCTGTTGTTGTGTTCTGCCTGATGCAGCCAGGGCAGCTTTTGGTCTTCTTTGCTACTAGGGCACACTGCCAGCTCATGGTGAGCTTGGTGTCCATCAGGATTCCTAGGCCATTTTCTGTCAAGCTTCTCTCCTGCTGGTTAGCCCCCAGCATGTGCAGGTGCGTGGGGTTGTTCATCTCTGGGTGCCAGGTTTGGCACTCTCACTTTTTGAGTTTCATGGAGTCCCTGTCAGCCCATTTCTCCATCCTGATGAGGTCCGTTGGGATGGCAGACAACCATCTGATGTGTCCACCAATTCCTTCCACGTTTTTAACTAATTAACAAAATTGTGAAGGTATTTGGTATTATCAATCTTTGCTTGTTATCACTGTTAGACACAGAATTAAAAAGTGAGACAAAATGGCAGATATGAGATCTTTAATAAGACAATTATCAGAATAACTCTACTAAGAACACTTGAGTTTTGAAACATTAACTCTCAAGCCTGAACAGAAATCTTTCTTTAATGACACACTGCTGTCAACATTTCTTATTTTACTATATTTGATATTTTTATGCCATGTTCAAAACCTGTCACAATGTGCCAGCTTGCTGTGACAGTCCAGTGGCTAGTTCTATGTGTTATGTCTGTGACAACTTTGGTTCAAATCTGGCTTACAGCAGGAGGGAAACATGTGTTTTCTTGCTTCCTTTTCAACAACTTTTAAAATAATGATGTAACTTCGAATGTACTTTCACCAGGTTTTCCCCCATTGCTTTCTGAAAACAGAAAGAAGAAAACAGACCAAAATTACTGCACGTTTGAAGACAGACACTGGCCAAACAGAAGGCAATGGAAGATTTCATCAGCAGACTGCAGCTGCCAAAAGGATCAGGAATATTCTTCTGCCACCATACCATTTGTGCCTGTCCCTGGCACGTACTCTGGAGTCAGGCTGAGGGATGCCCGGAGGTGCCGCAGTAGCAGTGGCCACCGCGGGGAGGGTGGCCGCAGGTGGCATGTTATAGCCGGCCCACACTAGGTGGCAATGCTTGCGCGGCTCTGCAAAGGGGGACACCAAACACTGCACCGGGCGCGCCCTCCGCAGCCTGCCGTGATCGTATAGTGGTTAGTACTCTGCGTTGTGGCTGCAGCAACCTCGGTTCAAATCCGAGTCACGGCACGGTGGGAGCGGAGCTGTTTTAGTGCTCGCGTTGAGGTGACACCCACGCAAGCCCTCACTCTGCAGAAATAATACCAGACTTCAGGGTCTGATGCACAGAAAAAACACAGGTGAGGGAAAACTGCAGCTGCACAAAAGAAAGGTTCATGTGGCTCATTGCTACCTGATAAGGTGGTTGGCACTCTTGGCACCATGAGTTTTTTGTCTCCTTTTGTGTGATTTCAAGAAGATCACACAGATGTTGCTGTACTAATGTTGTCTGGGACAACATTTTCTCTGATTTCACACTGTCAGTTTTATCACAAATGTCCTTGCACTCTCCCAGCAAACATTGATTTCTTTCTATGATCTGTGCCCAGGGATTACTCACCACAAAGGAAAATTCCGGGGGAATTTTTCCAGAAAGAGCAGCAAAAGAGGAATGAAATTACATGCAAATTATTTCTTTCCTTTCAGACCTTATAGTATCTTTACTCCAATAATTATGCACTTATGAGACAAGTAACCAATAGCAGCAAGTGGAAGACATCATGTCTAGGTACAAATTTGATAAAAGAGAAGCAAGACACTGCTGGAAGTGCAGAGTCCTTTGGGGTGGGGGGAGTGGATAATGCAACTGAGAGGATGCTGCCACAAGGCAGAAAAGTGGTCTAATAAGATTCTCTGTTTTTCAAAGCAACATTCGTTCCTCCTGCCTATACTGCCTTGTGGGCATTTCTGTCTATTAAGGCAGGGTGCTAGTGACCAGTGATTTTCCAGTGTGGAAATGGTGAGGTAGGGAAGCTGGCTGAAAGGCTCAAAGGAAGAAATTTTGAAGAAACACTGACAAGTGCTTATTGTTGGCACTTTGTATAGTGACTGAACCATGTGCTAACACAGTTCCATTTTGCTCTTAATAGAATATACTCAAAAATTTATGAACAA
Source organism: Lanius ludovicianus (assembly GCA_013397235.1). Taxonomy (NCBI): domain Eukaryota; kingdom Metazoa; phylum Chordata; class Aves; order Passeriformes; family Laniidae; genus Lanius; species Lanius ludovicianus. Next base: position 24,960 of record VYXG01005507.1, read on the forward strand.
ACTTAGATTATGTAAGCAGTTGTAATTTTATCTGTAGATATAGCTACACATGCCGACGACTGAAGTAAAAACTGCTTATTTTGACCAAATGATTTCTTCCTATTGAAGCACATGGCCTGACTATAGATAAAAAGAAGAAACAGGTTGAAAAAGAAGGAAGAAACAAATACTAATTTATGGCAAATGGATTTATTTCACAGTTTCTAACAGCTGAGGTCAGATTCTCAAAAGTTTTTCTTACTGAAGATAGCGTATGTCCTTCTGAAGTCAAACACTATTTAGGCAACAAAACAGAGTCTTCACAACTCTTAGCAAACTTCCTCCAGGTGTCTTTCCAGAGATAAGTAAGGAAGTGAGACTGTCTTGAAACTATTAAGATGGAAAGGGTTTTAAAGTAGGGTCCACATAACTGTGAAGACCAGCAGGGAATATTTAATTCCATTAAACTCATATATCACAAAACAAAAATAAGAATAACCTTATGGTGAAACAAAGCTGGTGAATCAACCAGAAATCTCTTTCTAGAAATTACATTTTTATCTTTCTGGAAGACTGCATGTTTCTTGTGTTAGGGCTTCTAGAGTTCTTTTGCAATTTATTTTTAAGTCAAGCTCAGTTCTTAGGCAAAGAACCCCAACAATGCAGCCTTCAAAACATATTTCCAAAGAGAATTTTCTATGATATGCTAGCTTTCTTGCTGTTGCTTTACTGAAATTATTCAGACTTTGCTTTCTCAAGTGTAACAGTAAAATACCAATTTATGCCACGTGGTTTTAGCACAAATGTCTTCATGGCTGTATCGTAAGGAAGTTTACTTCTCTGTACCAATACAAAGGTCAGTACACCTCCTCACCTTCAGCTGCATGGTAAATAACAGCAATAGTGCAGGTCCCAGAACAGGCACATCCTAGTATGCCAGATTTTCCTAAAGAGTTTAGACACAATTATGGAGGGTAAAATAAGAGGTTTGCTGCTTATATTAGAGAAAAGCAACATGAAAAAAATTTCATTATTTGAGGAGCCTGGATGCTCGAGATCTAAACTTGGAATTCAGGAATCCACAAGAAAGAAGTTACCAGAAAAATCGAGGGAACTCTGTTGCTGGTTCCATGCACAGTTTTCAGGTGCAAGAGGCACACAGGTGCTGGTTTTGCAGCAGAGAGACACTGATTATGTTAACATTACAGACTGTGTTGTGAAAGATGATTTTTGCTAATTAGCACAAAATATCAAAACTATACTCTCTTCTCAAAGATTGTCAAAGCACTGTGTTCTGATATCCCTTTGGATGGAGGCTTTTTTGTGGTACAGAAGGAATTCTTTTGCAAGCAGTATCACAATGTGTCATCTCCCAAGTTGTATTAGGTGCAGAGAAAACATACACTGTGCTTCTGTATAAAAGAGTGGGGGGAAAAGCTGTAAAACATTAAGCACAAGACTTAATTTCATGAAGCTTTGTGAATGAGATATTTATCAGATGTGTTTGAATCTGAATTTAAAAGCTGATTTTGTTTCTGTGAAATGAGAACTTGGAATTTTAAGACGAAAACACATAGAGAAATAAAAACAACAACAACAAAAAAGTGAAACATAAAATATTAATTAGATAGGTTTGGAGACATTTAGTGGTTTGGGGTTTGTGCTGAGATTTTAATGAAAAAGTAAAACCAGGCCCTACTTAGTAGCTTGAATTGTAGTGCAAAAGGTTGTAGGATTCAAATCTGAGTCACAGCTTAACTCAAAGCAGTACAAGTCAAAAGCTTAAAAAATCAAACAATAGTCTTCACATGTGTTCTGGTCCAGCTCTCTACAGTGCTGCAGCTGCTGAAGCATTATGAGTAAGAACTAGTCTCATTTAGAGACTAGGACATGTTTTCTTTCAAGAAACACCAAAGACAGATTATGAGAACAGAACTGCAACATCAGATATTGTTTATGTAGTTCTGTTTACACATCAGGCTCAGGAATCTCTCTGTCTGCCAAATTTTTTCCAATTACTACCCATTCTGCAATAATAGCCTGTAAACTCAGAGCTGAATTTCCAGAGGTAAAATCGTCCCACCTGTGAAGTGAACTCCTGGCATTGTTTGCTAAAGCACAACCAGGAGTTTAAGGTTTCTGAAGTTCTTTTTACCACGTATTTCCTTTCAAAGAGTCTACTTGACCACAGCCTTTTGAAAGGATTTCAGAGGGGACCTATAAAATTTTTAGTATGAGCTGCACTCCTGTAAAGAGAATGAGAAAAACAGAATTAATTTCATTTGATGACTGCAGATTCAAAACAGCCACTGCCTTCTATCCTGCTCAACCCCCAATGTGGATATCAGACAGGATACAACTTTGCTGGACTCCTAAAAAACAAAGGAAGAATAACAGTAACCTACAATGGCCTCTATTAATGTTTCAAAAGTTTTTCAAGACTTTCTCTTCAGTGCTGCCTTTTTAAAAATAAGGTGTCTTTCTCTCTAACTTAAAAAGTCTAGTAGTTTTAGCCATAATCAACAGCTAATGTTAAAATACAACAACAAGAAAGAAATCTCTCCCCAAGAACTTGGTGTGTACATCATAGTTTTTAGTTTCGGTGCCAAGAAGCAAAGTACTTTTGCTAGGGATATGGAGATAGATATCTCCATGTCCTAAAGATTTTACATTTTATGCAGAATGAGCCATGCATGAGAACAACAGCAAGCATGAAATGACATGGGAGAGCTGCAAAGAAAGGCGTGTGCTTTCTTCTCCTGCCTTGTTTTTAAACTACTATTAATTTCATGCTTGCTTTCAGCTTGCTGCCTAAAGGTAGAGAAGGTGGCTGGAGTGAACCCTTCTCTCTGGCCTCCAAATCATCCTTAGACATTAAAAAAATCAGAACTTCAGAAACAGATTTATGCAAACCTGTTAATATTTTAAATGTATTATTATTATTTATACCATGGTTTCCAGCTGGAAAAGTATTTTGTGGATGTATATGCTAGACAGGACAACCTGTATATTCTAGCAAGGTGCAGGCAATTCTTTGTGTAATTCAAGGTTCAAAATCAGTTCCAGGATTACCTCTTTGCGTTTCCTAGTCTGCAACCCTGTTATCCTTGGAAACTCTTTTGCACTGAAGTTTTTGTTTCCTTTTTTCTAATAAGAAAGGAAAATTGATAAATATTTTCTCAAGAAGTGGAATGTTGGGAGCCATCCGCACTTGTGTGTTTATATTCCAGAATGAAGTCGGCTTTTAATTGTCACTTTCTTGTGAGAAGAATAAACGACTGCAGGGGGAAGTGGTAAGAAAGGTCTGATATCTCCTAACTATTCTTGATCTCAATTTATAGCACCACCATTGAGCTAGCAAAACAGATATTGTTATCCGAACGAAAATAAATCAAACAGAATAACCACTGTTTCCCATCAAGCCATCATAAAATGAGACTAAATTTTTTGAAAAGTGATCTTGGATATTGTCCTATTGAAATTCTTCAAAATCATCAATATTACAATAACTAGCAATAAGGTAATAGTCAGCTACAGTTGAACACTGGATAGAGAGAAGTCATTTCCAGGGAGGTTGAGGTCAAGAGGGGTGAACTTTGAGTGCTTTAGCAGGATGATGCATGAGTAGAACAAAATATTCAGTGTGGTGAATTCTGAATTCTTTTTTAGGAGACTTAATTCACTATGATTCTTTAAAGAGTATGTGCACCTGTGATTAGTTAATTTGGTACTTCTGGATTTCATAAAATCTAACACAGCAGATGATATTTCTGAAAGACTACAGAAGGGATAGAGTATGAAAGATCATCCTGGTGTCTTTCATGCTAGTGCATATTTCTAAATTGTTTTCTTTTGGGAAATCAGTCACATCTGTCTCATCAATTAGACCAAGAATTCACAAGCTAATTGCTCTGACATGCTCCTAAAAGGCTGAATGATATTTAGACAGGAAATCGAAGGCCAATCAGAGGCATAATCATAGATACTTCGAAAAACACAACACAAAGAGCTCTTGTGAACCTGAAGAAGGTCATAACATGCCAGGGGTCACTAGCCTACTACACCAAAAATGCAACACCTAAGCCCACAGCCTCCAAAGGTGAAGTGCCCTACCAGGCATGCAGGGATTTGGTTTTTCCTGACAGCTGTGCTAAAAAAATTTGTTTCACTTTCTCACTCAGTAGGATAGTAAAGAATTTTCCTGCTCCCTTGGAGAGAGAGAGAAAGGCACCTGTCATTCACACTTTGAAGAAGCTGGCATGTTGTGTGAAGCTTGAATCTGTCTGGGCTTCTTGGAAATGTTATCCATTATAAAGGTGCTGATGCCCCATCAGATGCAGCAGTGAGAGAAAAGCAGTGCTTGCTCTTGAATTGGCTCCATGTCAAGTTAAAAGACCAACTACCAGAAACTATTCCATAGCTTACTAATTATTTAACTCATAATAATGATGTTTTGTTGATATAGTTATTACTAGATATATAATTTTTGTTTGTTTATTGCACAAACAGCTGTTAGTTACCATAACCAATTTACTAAATCAAAATGGTAATTTTAGAAGTCTTCATGATGAGAATCTGAGCTCATATTAGTCAGTGAAACAGGGCAGTAAAATTAAACACTGTTCCTACTACAAAAACAAAGAGAATCAATAGATGGTTCCTCTTGTCTGTCACCAGCAAAGACCCTCTGCTAGGAGCATTTCAGGCCTAGGTAAGAAGGATTTCCACATCTACCACTGCCATACTTCCAAGCACTTCAGGTTGATTTTTTTATTATCATGGGAAACTAGGAAAGATCAAAACCACAGAGGCTTCATGGCTCGATCCAGACATTAAGTAGCTGTAATGAGTAAAAGTTCCATGGTCACTCTGAGAATGCATTTTTCAATATATCCATAAAAATTTAAATTAAAAAAAATCCCACTTGGCAACAGGATTTTTGAATTAATACTTATGCTACATACTCTTTAAAAAAATATTCTTATAAAGTTACAGAGCTTCTAATTGCTTTCTCATCTTAGTCTTAGACATTACTAACAGATTACTTTTGGTATGCAATCTGTAATTACATCTCTTCAAAAGATAAACCACCCCCTGCCGTGACTCGGATTTGAACCGAGGTTGCTGCAGCCACAACGCAGAGTACTAACCACTATACGATCACGGCAAGCCATCAGAAAACTCAAATAAAAAATGAGAATTTTTTTCCCCCGGTACTCTTTAAAATGTTGTATAAATGGTGCCACCTGCAGTTTACACTGAGTGTTAGCAGCAGCTTGCTCTAAACCTTCCTACAATTAACTACTGTCATCTTGAAATTGCTTCCGGACTTATTTTTCCTTACTCATAATAATCCATACTTATCAGAATTGCCTTAAAAATACTCGGGATTGTTATAATATACTTTCCCCTGTCCCTTAAAAATCTTTTTAGAGATATTTTTTTCTTACTTTAAGTAGTGGGGAAGGCAAAGTCACGACAACAGAAGTCTGACAGAGTAGATACAGATTTAGACAAATGATCAAAATCTATTGAACTGAAAATTACATTTGATTAGCTGAACCAGGTATGATTGATTTTTGTGTAAATGTTTTTGTTGATGGGCATCATCTTCCTTACCTCTGCCATACGCACAGAACACAAAACACATCTTTTCAAGAATTTTTGTAACCTGTGTGAAAGAATATGGTCAAACACTACAGATTAAGTCTGAGAGGAGTAAGCCCTTTGATTCTATGAATGAAGACCATCACCTAGTGTAACACTGAAACTGAAGTTCTGAGTAACACTTGCCCTTTTACAGACATTCAGAGAAAGAAAGACTGCAAACAACATTCAAGCAGGCAGAACAGCAAAAAAAATTACTAGTTCTTTTAAATGAAAGCTGCAGCAGAAACCAAGTTATTTAACACAAAAAAAATTAGAATGAGGAAAAAGAATAATGGGCAAACTCCAGAGCACACAAGTCCTCTTCAGAAAATGCAGCCTGTTTTTTTGTGCTCAACTTCTCCAGTTATATTCCTTATTTTTATGCAAAATGTTGTCTGCTTAACAGCCCTGGAGAGCACAGAAGCACCACCACTGCAGTGGTACATGTCCCACTGAATCTCTGAAGAAGGAGAAAGACATACAAAAAAACCTACTGGACCATAATATACGAGACCATTAACATGTCTTCAGCATGTTGACATGTGGATTTACTCTGGATGAAGGTCTGCACAGTGGGAAAATTCATGAGTAAAATGTGCAAAAGAGACTTCAGGCTGGGGCTTTAAAATGCAAACTTACTAAACAGGCTCTGCTCTGCTCTGCTCTGCTCTGCTCTGCTCTGCTCTGCCTGAGGAGCAGAGGCTCCCACTGCCTCTGTCAAACACTGATACCTCTTGCACTCACATGGAGGCTCACCCTGCCACTGGAGCTGCAGGAGGAAAGGAGAAATTCTGGGGCACTTGGAGCAAAAGGGTGCTTTAATGGTGGTTTGGACTGCTGTACCTACCCCTACAGCCTTCCCCAATGGCTTAGTGTGACCAGAACAGCATTTTTAACTCAGGGGTCAGTATACCCTTCCAGAGGGCAGGAAAATGGCATTGCTCAACATCATGGAAGTGAACAAACCTAGAAAAAGAAATGTTCTATACAATCTTCTCTGAAGTTTCTTGTTACTATTGACTCATGAAAGTAGAGCTCTCAGAATATTTACTGCATTTCAATATGTATGTCTTTAGAAATTAGATTTTCTAATTTCAGATCTTATTATTACTGGTTACCTGTCTTGAAGTAATAAACAACTTAGGTTTTGGGTCAGCTCCTCAGAACATTTTTCCTAAAGACAGCAGTCAAGTAAACATTATAGATACAGCTTTTTGTCCATGGCATCCCCTTTCAAAGCAAGGGCATCCAGTTAAATTACTGCAGAACACTTTGAGGTGCTTTATAGCATGATAGTCAGGAGATGATGGAGATTTTAAATGTGGTTTAAATATTGTGGCTATGATGAGACAGGCTTCTTTCAAATTCTGGAACATGTATCAATCCACTATAGTGTTACCTCCCATCACAGTCATAGGGGTGCTTTTATTTTTGCAGCAGCAAAAAAGGATTGCTAGGTTCCCCTCAAAAAATGTAATGTGATTTTTTAAAATCCAGGTGTCAGAGAAACAACAGCTACAAAATCCCCTGTAACAATGCTGCATTTCCTGCCTTCAGGAGCAGCTTTCACCCGACAATGAAGCATGGGCATTAAAGCCATCAAAGGGTGTACAGAGAGGGTGAGAGAATGCCATCCTTATCTCCAGGAGAGAATGAACCTACTCCTCTTTCTGCTTAAGGGGCTGTCATTTCGCTGAGCCTAGGACAGAGAGACTGAGTACATGCAGGCAGCTTAGACTTACTATAACAGGATCATATAGAAATATAGAAGAGTTTCCTGTGCTGTGTATGTGTTTACCATTTGGCTACAGTGCCTTTCTTGGGCAGACTCTGCACAGAATTTCAGTTTGTGTATAGATGGAAAATACAATTAATCCCCATTAGAAGTAAATCCTGGGCTGAAAAGACTCTTTGGCAATTCATTAGACAGCTCTGCCATGAGCAGGTAGTATTTTCTTTTCTTCTGTTAATAGTATTTCTATCAGTAGGGCAACCACTTTTTTGTGTGTGTGTGATCTCCTACACTAAGAGTCCTAGTACAGAAGAGTCACCTTGGGATTCCTATTATTCTTAGAATTCCAATACATTCCTAGTAAAATGCTTTTCTTTTGCTCTGTGTACTCCCATAACCAGTCAAAAAAGTAAAAAAAAATACTATGGAAATGTCTATTATTTTCCCTTAGCCAGCATCTTGTAACTTTTTTTGTGAAAGAATTGCTCCCCTTACTAAATGATTTTGTTGGTCTTTTCTGTTATTCTTTTCTGTTCCTGCAGCTTTCAAAATTTTTTTTTGGTAGCCAGAGGCCTGGAGTGATTAAAATTATTCAAGCATTCTTGTACCAGAACTGCTTACAGAAACAGAATATTCTCAAAGCCAGTCTGGCTACTTCTACAATTATGTATTTTTTAAATATAGAAATTAATGGAACAAAGGGAGCAAGTGACATACATGGCTAAAATCTTCAATACAACAAAATTCCATACCATCAGCATTACTTAGTTCCAACCACAATTGCGTAATAACCCTTACAGCACAACTCCTGTGTCAATGATGAGAAAATTGTCAGCTGCCGATCACTCCACTTTGCACAAGCTACAGCCAGCAGAGAGGTCAGATCAGTATTCTAAAAAGTAGATGCACTTCTGTTCATGAACAGCAAACTTCTGAAGTCTATATAGCAAGTGGAATTTCCTACCCTGTTGCCCAATGCTCCTGATATGCAGTCCAAACCTGCACTGGTATTTCGTTCTGCCTGTTTCTGGTACAAGTCAATGTGGCATCTGTTGTTCCTTCATTTTGAAACTTCTATCCTCTTGCAAAATTCTCCATCTTACTGTATATTCATGTACATTTTATTCCTATAGTTGAAGATCCTTATGGGTGGGAATTTTTTTTCTAAGTGATTCCTGCTCTTTAAAATTTTTTCATACTATTCAAGGAAAACATGTAAATTGAATTGGATTATCAGAATGTGCACGGTGGCTTGCCTGAGGTGCAGCATGAACTAGTAGTGATCTCTCCCTAATTTTGATACTGTATCTGTAACCTGTCTTCACGGGTGAAGAGCTAATGTCCTGGGAGGGGACCAAAATTTCCCTGTACCTCCAAACACAGACGGAGAATAGGAAAAGTCTCAGGATGTTCTGTTATTGTCAGACACATGTTCTTTTCAACTCTAACAAGACATAAACACAACTTCCCCCTGAACATCTGCTGTTAGCAAATTAGTTGAGGTATATCCAAGGGAAGGTTTTTGTATATATAATGTAACCAATATTTTAAATTTTTTTTTTTTTTTGTAACACAACAAAGTACTTTCATCTACAGCCAGGGGACTATCATGTGTATCCCAACAGCTGCAAACCACAAAAGAGGGAGGATGACTGTTAGGCAGTTTTATAGTTTTTTCAGCACCATGTTCTCTCTTCCGATGAAGAAAAAGAGGATATGCCTTTTTAAACCAGGATTTGCCAGTCCTTTTCACTATCCTGCATTTCAACTTGTTCTCAGTAGTTTCAGCTTTCTACATAGCAGCACCTTCTGCACACATACTCTTGCATGATAGGTAAGTCTGAAAAAGCTAAGACACAAATCACATCTGCTCAGACACTTGCAAACATTGAAGGACAAGTGAAATTCCTTACAAGGAGATAGTAATAAGCAAGGCAGTCAAACCAACAAAACTGAGCTAATGCCTCAGAAGTTATATATCTATACATGATAATGGTTCTTAGACTGAACATGTCTTGATAAGAGTTTTCAATAAGCATTCAGAAAAAAAGAAAACAGGTATTTGATCACTCTGTGTTTATTGTGAGCTCTTTCTAGAAGCAGTCAGAAAAGTATGAAGGAGATAAAATATTAGCCTTTTTGTAAGATCAGAACTGACATAGCCCATACACTCCTGTCAGTTTGGAACATCATGCCTTTGGCTTTTATATCCCGGGAGATATTCCTGGGACAAGCTTCACAAGCTCTGAGATACCTTGATCATTAATGGCTCTTATCTCCAGCCTCCTCGTAAAATGAGGGTGAGCATTATCTTCCATACACCTCTCTGGCAGAGCAAATTGCCCCATGTTTCCACAACTGCAAGGGGCACAGCAACAGGGCTATGCATCTTCAGATAAAAGCAGTTGAAAACCTTAGCTGGTCAGATTTTCAGGGCACTGTGAGTGCTGATTAGCAGCACATGGCTCCCCCAAGACTTAAGGGGATATATCCATCTCATTAATCTTTTTCTTATTATAAGCAGAATTGCTTTATATTTCTTTCAACATGAGTCATGAGGAAATTTGTTTGCACATTCTATGTAGGGGAAGGATACAGAGGAGCACAGGAAAGCACTGTGAGGGAGTATTTCCAGCATAAATTTACAAGATCAGTTGAATTTTAGCTTGCATTGCCTCACAACCTAGTTACCCTGGACTAGAAGTAGCACTGGCTGTATGAGAACAGGTGCTGTCTGCAAGGTGAAGCCGAGCTGGGAGCTCCAGTCACATAATCAGAAAATAGTAGCTTATGCTTCTGCTCTTAGTCATTGTGAATGTGATAATGTTACAGCAAAAGAGAGAAAGCATGAAAACTAAAGGCTGGCTAAAGAGAGACAGTACAGTCCTCAAGGCTGAATTCAAGTAAGTAAATAAATTGTTAGAAATAAAAGCCTAACTCAAGCAGAATTTCCAGCCAAGAAGCTGGAATGTAGTGGGATGGTTTTTTAGCTGAAACAGGGAGAGGATGTCCCCAGTTTTCAGATCCTTGGTTAGCTAATATCTATCCTTTAGATTGCAACTTCTCTATCATTTCTGAAAGTTAAGTGCAATCATCTCAAACCTACAGAAAATACACATTTTCTGAAGTTATGAAACAAGCTGATTCATAAGAATCAGTTTTGTTGATGTAAATCAGCTCCTCTTGCTGTCAAGAAGTATGGAATAGTTGATCCTAGACAGGTTCCTGCCTTTTCCAGATCTCAAGGAATGTGAATTCATGCACTACTACTCACTTGATAGTCTTCTCCCCATTACTCTCTCTTTCCCCATTAGTCTAATTATTTCATGTACTTATTTCATAATGTAAACCAGTATGAATTCAGAGGATTACTCAAAATGAGGGAGTCTGTACTGAAACATGTTCACATTACTGTATCAATTTACCTTTCTTATCATTGCAGCAGATTTTGTTAGGAGTTCATTTACTTGTGTATATGTATCCAAATGGGACAGATGGATGTAGGATTTATGCAGGGATTTGTTGTGACACAGCTGAGGAGCATGATGTTAGCTGCAGTCCTGTACCATGCCCTAGCAAACACATGAAGAAAAGGGTGCTGAAAACAAAATAGAAAAAGCTCCTCCCTCCCTCCTTCCCTTCCTNNCCTGTCAGTACCAATGTGAATTTCTAGGATAGATGGAGGAAATGTTTCTCGGTCAGACTATGACCAATTTTTCTGAATCTCACAGTGTTGGTCTATGATATGCAGTTGTGTAATCCTTATGACTGGATGAACACCACGGCCATAGTCTGAAAAGTGTGCTGTGCATGCACTCAAACTATCCAAACTAGTCCCAAAGCACAGATGTCTTACTTTAAAATGGTGGGTCAGTAGTTGACTGCTCCTACAGCCAACACAAAGAAGCTGAGGCCACAACTTTACATTGCATGCTGTTACTAATTGGGGAAAACCAGATTTGACTTCCAGACTGGATCCTAATCAAGATTTCATTGGCCAGTGATCCATTGGCACACTGGTCCAGAATATCTCCAGAATCACAACTCAGCAGTAATGCTGTGCTTAGGATGCCATGGCATTGCAATGGACAGAAAAAAGGCAACATTTTCCGGTTATTCTCGTTTCCAGCACATCAGCTTCCTAATAGAAAGCTTCCAGCAGAAGACTGGAAAACAGTTTTCAAGCCCTGTAGGATCACAGATCTCTTTGCCCTTCACTACAAAAAAAAAGACACAGGTTCTATAGCATGCTCAGAGAAAGGCAATGAAGCTGCTGAAAGGTCTGGAGCACAAGTCCTGTGAGGGAGCTGGCCTGAAGAAAAAGATGCTGAAATGAGATGTTATCACACTCTACAACTACCTAAAAAGAGGTTGTAGTTTGGTGGGCATTGGTCTCTTATCCCACTAACAGGGACAAGAGAAAATGGCCTCAAGTTGCACCAGGGGAGGTTTAGGTTATGTGTTAGGAAAAATGCATCACTGAAAGGATTGTCAAGCATTGGCACAGACTGCTCAGGGAAGTGGAGGAGTTACCATCCCTGGGGGTGTTTAAAAGACATGTAGATGTGGACTTAGGGACAGGGGGACAATGGCAGTGTCCAGTTAATGGTTGGAGCAAATGGTCTTGGAGGTCTTTTCCATCCTAAACTATTCTATGACTTTTTGACTTACTTATATACAAAATGCATGGTTTTCAGCTATAGCCAAAGTCCCTTACTGATTTCTTCTTAACAAATGAGAACTTCAAAGAGAAGAAAGCATTATTCATTCACCAGGAAGACTGTACCTCTCTGAAAGAGCTGATTTCTAGAAGTGTTTTCTAAGCAGAAGTAGGGTTTCACAATGGGAATGTACTAAATTCCTTTGTTTTTATTATAGCAAGCAAAATTATCTCCTATTTTCCCTATTTTCCCTTCCCCATGATAGTGGTCTGTATAACAGCAGTGAATTCATCATCTTCTCCAGCATTCTGAATGCCATTTTTGCAGCAAGGCATGAGGACAGGTCAGCATCATGGAAACTACTAAAGAACCATCAGTAAGTGAACATAACCAAGACAAGGAAAGTCATTGCACTTTTAATCAGATTTTTCATACCTATTTTATATATATATTCCACCCTAAGTTATACTAATCTAAAAAATTCTATATGTCTGCAAAGGTCATCATAAGGAGTTTCATTTCTTTTTAGATGGCTGCAACTTACTTTCATCTGTTTTTAAAATGTATTCTGCATTACTGTATGGAATGTGACTACTAACAAAGTATGAGCATTTACATGATATTCAGACCATTATAGAGGAGTTACTTCTTGAAAATCTTACCCCTGCAGACCTTTTTAGACACATCAAAGCCAGGCAATCAAAAAAGTCATCAAATTATATCCCACAGGTCATGGGACTGGCTGTGAAATTCAGTTTGTGATAATTTTGTTAAATATGTTTTAAAATAACATTTAAGTAAGATTTCAAAGTTACCCATATATATTTATTTTATTTCATTATATCCTTTATAGGGCTGTAGAAAAAAAATATATCAATTGGAAAATAGATTTACAGTGGACTGGGTCACATAGAGAATTAAGTTATGACAAAAATATGCTCCCTGAAATAGCAACTTTTAATTTCAGAATTTTAGTTTCATTCAGTAAGGAATCAGATCACAGTTATTTTCACTTAACACAAAGACTGGATTTTTGTTTGGGTTTTCTTTCCTCACTGCTCTGCAGATGAAAAATAAGGTAAAATATAGTACATAGCTTCCAGAATTAACAAAAGAGTCAGTTACCATGCCAAAGAATAACTCAATGAAATTTGTTGAAATTTCCTATTATTTTCCATGTTTTACTTACTAAACAAAAACCCACAATTTTCAGTTCTAAAAGATAAAGTGTCTGTGTGCTCTCATGTTATTTCTGCTCAGCCAGATTCCCATATCTGAACTTCTCCATCTCCCAAAAAGCCATCAAAATTTATTTTCACATAACATATCCTCAAGGTTTAGTTATGCAACATTCAGCTTTGCACATTTCAGCTACTTTTTAATGTTGTTTGAAGATCAAACAAGGTTTAACCCATCAGTAGTAGATACAGAGGATTTATCTGCAACCACACTATGCTGTTCCTTTAATACCTTTCAGCAACATAAGTGCTTACATCCTAATAGGTTTTTAGCTTAAGATCTAATCATCCACTCTTGAATTAAGATGCTTGAATGAAGCCAACTCATTTGGAACTAAGCACTTTAATGTCAACAGAGACATATGGTATTGAGACTGAATTACAAAGGATCTCTTCTGAGCCATCTATTACGAAAGCAAGACTAAGACTCCAGCATTATTATTAGTTTACTCATTTATTTGCTAGCAAATAATTGAGAGTAAGATCTTCTTAAGAAAGTGGAAATGGTCTAATAATTGCAGTCTGGTGGTACAGTACATTCCCGAGTACATTGATTAAATCTCCCCCATCCATACTTTATGGCACTCTGCTCGTTTGTAAAATCTCCTTCTGAAACTGAAAGAAACAAACAAAACAAAATAAAAATATGCCTTGAAACAATTCTAGCCCAGTGATTAACATTTAAAGTTAACACCAGTAATTTCAAGTCCTCTAACATTCACTAAGAACTACAGACATTTTCTTGCCCTGAATTGTTCAAGTCTTATTATCTGACAAATATTTCTTCAAGAAGTTGTTCATGACAAAATTTATGGCAATAAATAACATCCTCTATCAAATATAAAGTTAAAAACAGAGGCTTCCTTTTGTTCTCAGGCTATTCCACTCTCTCTAGTCTCAATACGGTGCTGGGAAAAATATGCCAATGCAATCTCCTGTAGCATCAGTAGGAAGTAATGGACATCCTTCCACATTTTTTGTTTATGGAACAGAAAGAGCAAACAAACAAACAAACAAACAAACAAAGCAATACAAACGGGAACTGAAAGTGTATTTTTCTGGAAAGGTCCTTTTATGTAGAACCCAGCAGCTTTTAAATATTCATGACCATATAAGAAAATTGCTGCCAAGATATTGTGTGTTTAAACACCATTGTGTGGCTGAGACAAAAGTTAAAGTTTTGTTATAATATGATCAAGAGTTTCTGTCTACATTTGTGAGGAAGATACAGTTAGACAACAAAGTTGCATTATCTAGTTAAGCCATGGGTTACCAAGGGCCCCAGCAGACAGTGATCATCTCTCTGCATTGCTATTATTGCATAAATTTTTGTGCAATAATAGCAAAGCTGTTATGCTTGGCTCAGTAAAACTGAAACATGGGCTGTCACTACAGACCACGTGCTTTCTCCCTTTAAAAGCAAACAATATCCAAAAGGCAGAACTGCCTCCTCTGTGTCATCACAATAAACACCTGGCAAATATTACTGCAGAAGTAAAAAGATGCAGTGCAGTTCTAACAGGAACATCAGCCACTTCTGTAATGTGAAGGGTTGGACATAGTTTTCCTTTCTCCCAAGAGACTGTACAGAAGAACCAGGGTTGTACATTAGATTGGTTTTATCCAAAGATTTTCAGCTTTGCAAATTTAAGAGATCTCCTCTCTTTTTGAATACAGAGACCTTCCTATAAAAGCTTGTTGACATGGAAAAAATTGCTTAATATTACATTTTCTAAATATAAAATTAATACAGGTTTGCTAATAACTTGAGAGCTTTTTTTCTGATTTTGGGATCTATGTTATTAACTACCTCAGAAACATAAAAACCAGTTTAAAAATAACATTAATTTCCAAAAAGCTCTGCAAAGCAGACTTTCCTATTAAAAATGCTAGAAAGCAGACTGATTATTGCCAGACTGGTATTGTCTAAATGCAGCCATTATGAAAGGGACTTCAAGAACCATCTGCATTGTCGTACAGCACAGATTAGTAAAACCCACCTGAAGAACTCTAATTGCATTTCTTCCTGTGAATACAGTTCTGGTTTTGTTTTGGCTCAGTTCTGCTGGTTTGCTTCAGCTTTTTATCATTTCCAAAGCTTATATTTAAAGTGGATCAGGAGCTGTCAGCTAAGTCTCACTGAGATCTCAGCGGGGCCCTGGCTGCAATTAGGCTCTGTACAAGTCAGACCACAAAGCCAGGTCGTGTTCTCAGTTTGTATTTAGTGCAAGTAACACACAGACACACCCCAGAGAGAAATGTGGCCTTTGGCATGCGCCGATTTGGCAATGCCAATTCTTTAGCCAGGAGAGAGGCAAGCCACACAGCAAACAGCAAGAAACTGGGGAGCTTTTATTCCCGAAGCTAATCTTCACAAAGAACTTAGGGAATTTTGAGCATCCTAAAGAGCTCCTTTTTTCTGTTTTGATCTCTTGTACAGGTAGATTGAAACACCAAGGAGTACCATACCTAGCACGCCTGAAATTTTAAAGTGGACCATGGAGACACTCACATCGTAATTTCTTCCCAAGTGGCAAAAACTGTATCAGTCAGATTTGGAAATTTTTCTTCCAAGGACCAGAAACAAAATTTTTAGTTAATGAAAGCAATATGAACAACATGGTTGTATCAATATTGATCCAACTGCATTCATTCACAGAAGCTTACATAACATGTGAAGGAAAGGCATTTGTGAGGACATAGGAGAAATCCGTGCTTCAGATTATCTTTGAAGAGCAACAAGTATTTCTTCACAGTCTAATTTTTTGTACTAATTATTTGAGGGGTCATGGGAGACATTAATGTTAAAATAACAAGGAGGAAAATAACAGACTTGAGGGGATGAATAGCAGCTGTGGTGAAGAAATCTACCAGACGGTAATTGCACAAGTCCTTAAATACCCTGAACTTAATCTGAAACCTTCTCTGGTGCAGAAAGGCATGTGACAGAAAGGCATCGTTTTAGCATCACCAGGAAGTCTTTTGTTCACTTACACAGAGCCTCACTTGCTCAGGAGCTCACAAACAGGGCAGCATCTTTCAGCTCTAAGGGAGGTAATGGCACATGGTGGTACTAAGCCAACACCCACAAATTGAAAGCACAACCAAACAAAAATGTACCACCTCTTGGACTAGTTGTCTGCCAAGATCCACCTGCTTTTATGTAGGAATATAATACAGTGTACAATCATTAAGAGATACCAGGCAACCGTAAACATAGAACAGGACATCTTTTCTGTGTGCAGGTTAATTTTAAAAAACATTTTTTTTGGTGACTTGCTGAGAGAAATGGCATAAAGTCTGATAAAATTAACTTGTTGTAAATTCAAACTTCATGCAAAAATGCTCACCAGATTGTTACTTTTAAAGGAATAAGAGCATGTGTCCACTTTTCAATTTACTCTGAAACACACCTTAATTGTGAAGACAAACATAGGTACACCCACTGAAAAGATTACATCATAATGTGCTATTAGATCATAGCAGTACTAGTAATAAAAAAAAAGCTGACCCTTATTTCTGAGAACAGAATAAAGTTATCCATTCCTCTGAAGAAGGAATTAATAACTTCACGCAGTAAAACTCTAACTATGACAGTATTTAAAATAAATACAAAATAATTTCCATAGCTAACAGCTAGGATTCTAAACTATCTGCTTTTCTGGCCAGTCCTCACATGCAAAACATGTTGTCCCTTGCAAAAGCCTGTACTCCTTTCTGAACTGCAAAGCATGTTTCATATTTTGCTGCCATTCTCATGAGCCACCACATGAGGGACTTATATTTGCAAACCAGATTTATACCCACGTTAAACCTACTGCTTATGTTAAAATGAAAACTTTTGGGAAAATATCTCTGCACTTGCCATCAGTAATGCTGATAACATATGCAGAAAATTTTTCATGCAGCAAATCATATTCATCTGTTTATATTGTGAGCTGATGTAAGTAGATGGTAACTTACAGAGAAAAAAAAATTACAAAATAGATTTTTTTTAATATATAAAAATATTAACAAATAAAACCCACCATTTATCTTCTTTGTTTAGGCAGAGGAAACTTTCATTCTGCTAAATTAATACATGCCAAATATGCCTCTAGCAAATGAAAGCATAGATTTCCTTTGTTCTAAGCACAGAACTGACATGAACAAAGGACAATAAGAACAGGAAATGCCTGCATCACCAATGACAGCGGAAAATTTTACCCAGAGCTTTTGTGCTGTTTTAAAATCAGATATGACTATACTTGGAGGTGCTTAAACCCTACTCCCAGTTGAAGCTTCAGACAGAGCTTTGAAAAGTTAAGATTTTTCCACATGGTATCCCTGCAAATCAAACTAAGGTATTTTTACACAGGCAAGCTGTAAGCAGATGAACCCTTTTTCAGAGTACAATTATAAACAATAGATGTGTAATAACAAGATCATGTGGAAATAATATTTATTTTTCCAGAAGCAGAGTAGCCATGTCAGCCAGCCACAATACCATACTGATGAAGTAACTAACCTTCTCAGTTCAAAAATAATTGAGGAATTGGTACTATAGTGCAATATATGGCAAGGAAATGTTCTTTGATTTCAAGTTCAAACAACTGATTTTTCTTTAAAAAGGCAGGCTCTTAATTTGAATATTCTGAATGGAAGTCAGGTATGAGCAAGAAAAGCCAATACATAGTTTCCACCTTTAATCAGATGGCTGACAGATATTCATGACTTTTAATCTGACTTGTTAGTTTGGACTACAAACGAACAAAAAAATAAACAAAAAAGGTGTCTTATTTTTTGTACGATTTAAAGTAGATTAACTGACTTCAGGAAAAGAGCATACCGTTTTCTCATGAAGAAAAATGCAACATTTCTTCCAAATATTGACTAAAGTAAAAAGACTTTTAAGTTGAAATCATTTGATTGGAAAGTAAAATACAGCCAAAGGACTTGAAAGTGGAATTAAATTGACTAATAAGCCAAACTAACTGGAAAAAATTGAAAAGAACAGTCACACATAGTTATCATAATTATCTAACTGAAGTATGATTTTTTATATATATAAATATTCAAGTAAGTTATAAAAACCAGAAAGACTTAAAAGTCTTACAATCCTTTTCCACAATCATGAATAGAAAGGCCCTCATGACACTTCATAAAAACTGGGAGGTTTTAATTTTTTTCTCCTAAGTTGTTCCCTCATTGTATAGCATGCTAGCAGAGAGCTAATGCAGGCACAGAGACCTGAACCCTTTGCTTTCTCACGGATAAATGAGTAAAAAATCCAGAAAAACACACAGAGTACAGTTCCTGCAGTTTCTGTTGTCCACAATCCTTTGCCTACATTGCTTACAATCTTTGGAATGCAGAAACTGCTGCTCGAATACAGCACCATGCACAGGGAGACTGTGCTCAGCTGACATGTGTATGCTACATAATATTAAACACTTCTGTATTAGTAGCACTGGATATTGTCTGTAAAAACAGGGACCTAAAAGAGGGAAGGATTGCTGTATTTCCCAATCCCAAGGAAGTCTAAACTCCCTTGTCATAAATAAAAAAGATTTGTAGAACATATGTGTCATATGTATTGTCTGTAAACCCAAATGCTGAGAGGTGTTTGGAAAACCCATGAAGTGTAGCTAGGACTTGCCAACAGGTTAGTGTATCATGCTGTGGTGAGTGTTCTTTTACACTTCCAGGGAGAATATAGTGCCATTAAGACCAGAGAATTATACTAGAAATTAGTAATTGCTGAAAATTATCTGTCAGTGCAAATCTGTTTAAACAAAGCTGGAATTCATCCACTGGGACATGGAAGTGCCATCTCCCTAATGAATGCATGCACATGTGTACGTGACAGATATTTTAATGAGGAGATTAATAAAAAAATGCTAAAATTTGACACAAACAAAATATTTATCATGTATTCTCTTGAGGTGTTTACCTGGGGCAGTTATATAATGAACATTACAAATAAAGCACTGCAGTTGCTCTGTGGACACACTTCTTCAAGTGCTGTCAGACCTGTAGTTGTAACAGAATGTTGAAGTACAGGAGAAGCAAAATCAGATGTGTTCGTGACATTAGTTTTTAATTATTTACTTGTTTTTTTCCATCTGCTTTTCCTTGTTCAGCCAGCAAAGATTTGGCAAGGTTTGCACCATCCATGTGAAAGTTCTTACCTGGTAACTGTCGTGAGCACCAGTATAACCTTGTTATCAGACTATTTAGGAACTTGCACTTTCTAGTGTTATTTCTTTTACTGATTATTTTGTGATTTGATAAGGAATGTTGAATGCCTTACAGTCAGCCTTTCACAAGATTGGGCCATCCCTTTGTTCCGTGGTAAGAAAAAAATCTTGGTCCCACATTCACTCCTTGAGGAACCTCATTTCACTTCATTATCTCCTCTGTTGGACAGGAAACATCAGAATTTCCATTTTTGTTTTCTTTTCAGATAGACAACTCCCTTCATGCTAGGTCAAGTGTTTCTCTGAGGTTCCTATGGGCTGTATCCACAGAGTAATATTGTGCATTCAAATAAATTTAAGAAATTGTGTTTACATTGACATTATGACATTTATAAAGCAAACATTTGCTTTACAAATGGAAGTATCCTTCTACTCTCAGTGGTTTTTTCACCAAGTCTTTCACCTTAAGAAATACTCTTTGTAGCCTGCCTCATTAATAGAGATTATATTTGTAGCAATCTCAAGCAATGACTAAAATTCAGGGGAATAACTTTAGTATCCACAGGACCAAATGCTTTCTCCTTGCTTGAAAACTGTGTGATTCAGAGAATTCTATTAATGTTCACATAGAGTTTAGTTTAAAAATCCTGGTTTCTTCTGCCAAAAATTTATGCCCAGCAACTGCAAAATGCTAGTTTTGTTTGTCCTTGCAAATCTTTAATTTTAGGATAACTGAATTTTGCAACGCCTCTTTCAATTATTTCATTTTACCTATCTGAAAGTTCTGAAGGACATTATTCCTAGATGATGTTTCATAATATTTCTTACAGTTTACCTCCATCAGTTTACCTGTTCCCATAAATTTCCACTGATGACACAGTTAGGCAGCACTCTTGGTGAAGACCATAAAATATGGGGCATCAAAGCCACTTCACAGAGGGGGTTGGTTTGGTTTCCTTTCACCCTTCTCAGCTCCCACATAGGTTACCAGAGAAGCATCTTTACAGTTCCCATTGTCAACTGCTAGACATGGGAAGTCAAAAAGATGACAATTTTATCCAGAGTAGGAAAGACTGTATCAGGTTTTTTGATCTTTCTCTTGAAAGATCAGTTGTAAAGCCTATTTTCTCTTTGTATTGCAGTTAACATTATTCCTAAAACACAGTCTGTTCTGGTCCTTCTACTGGCAGACTTCTTGTTTCCCACTCCTCTGGCATAAAACATAATTCAGTTGTAACTATAATTATATGATCAAACAGGTCTTGGTCATACTAGAATCTAAACTACCTATCATTGTTTTGATTGTATGGTGCTTTTTTTCCCCAAAAAATGAACATGTAATATTTGTGCACACATGTATGCAAAGACATTATGAAAAAAACCTCTGTTGCCTTTGGTTGGTGGCTGATTCATATTTTTTCTTTTTTCAGTTCACCCTTTGCCCTCAAGACTACACTTTGATCATACTCAAGACCTTGCTTGGAGCATGAGATTTACAGTACAGGAAAATTGCTCCCAGCACAATTACAGAGTGAGTACTTGGGAAAAAAATTTCAAAGAAACATGATTTAAACAAAAAGATAAAGGAGGAAACTATTTAGGAAATGGCAGATAGAATCAAAAGCAGGAAAAAAAAGTATATTTCTTCATAGACCTCTGAATCTGCCTAAAGTTTCCAGATTTATGAAACTACAGAACCAAAGTTTGTGCAGTAAGTCCTGCAAGGCTTCTGCCTAACTGATTGCTCCACATTAATTCTTTTATATTTATAGACAAAGATTGGAAGTAACACTAACATACACACATATAAAATAGATAACAGAGAAAGGGAAACAACAAAATACACTTCTGCATGCCAAATCTTTTGTTTAAAACATGTAGAAGGAATAAAATGGAGTGAAGGAAAGGTCATGGTTTCACTACTGGTCTGTGTCTAGTTTTGGCTGCACCAGTACAGGAAGGACCTCAAAAATTGGCTGGAGGTATAGGGAGACACAGTGGGGCAGGAACCTTCAACCAAGGAAGGAGAGGTTGCAGGCCCAGGGCTGGTTCAGCTGGGAGAGGAGGTACCCAGCAGCATTCCTGGAGTGTAGGGAGAAGACACAGCTGGGCTCCTCACAGTGGTGCATGGCAGGAGGGTGAGAGGCACAAGCTGTCAATAAAGGGGGTTCATACCCTGTTTGGGAAGAGCCCTGAGCAGCCCCGTCTGAGCCCATGGCTGAGCCTGCCAGGAGGGACCCTTCATTCCCCAGTTTGTCATTGTTACTTATTACTGGAAAACATGGGTGGTGCACTTGAATCACTCTCAACCCTAGGTTACTTCCCCTCATCCCTTTATCCAAGTTCTGATAACAAGAACTGAATGAAAAAAACAGGAGGTTCCAAGTAGTTGTCCTTTCTTAATGAGACCTGGATGGCAAGAAACAAATCAGCTGGATTTATTTCAGCAAAATGTGGTAAATAACCTAGGCAGAAAACTTGCAAGAATATTTAATTAACCTCCTCTGAAATAACTAATTTAGTAAACAAAACTTTCATAGGTTGTGTAGCAAAAATCAGAAGTCTCCATTTTATGGCAAATGGAGTGTCCGGGCACCTGAGAATAAAAATCAATAGACAGAAAAATGTTTCTCCAAACAAAGCATAATGCACAAAGCCAAGCTCTGTTTCTTCATTCCTTATGGGTGGTGGTACATCTTCATGAAGAGAATTTCAAGGATCAGCACAGGCATTGTACACTTGGACATAAATATGTCATTTTAGAAAATAATTTTCTGTCTCACAAGTAGACACACATACATAGACACAGACATAGACATAAACACATATTTATACATACATGTGTTTACATATTTGTGTATACATGTGTATTTTTATACCCATGTACACATATATACATATTAGTCTTGCCAGACAGGTGTATATAAGACATCTGCTTAAAGACAGCTCTTAGATGATTCAGAAAACTCATAATGGCTGGGGATTGGATCAAATCATGGTATAGATATCAGCACACCTGCCCTGAACCACAGCGGGATTTTGCTGAATCCTCCACTACAGAGTGAAGGCAGTAGTACAATTGCTGCGCACTTTCTAACTGAATGTGTTGACAAGGTATGTACATATATAATCACATAAATGTTTCAGAGACAAAGAACTGAAAATCACAAATGTAAAGGGCCTTTCCTTTTAGGTGTAGTAGTTTAATTACTTAGAGAATACTGGTTTTCTGCAGATAATCTCATTCTAGAGGTATTACCATGGGATGCAGATGAGACATTAACTTCTAGCATCCCTTTCTCCCCCTCATTTCACTGCACATGCACATTCACTGTGTGCACAAAGATGGCATGGTTGAGTCTAGCTTATGCCACTACCCCATCAAGCAGGACAAGAGAAACTGATACTGAGTAGAGCAGTCTTAAGCCTGCCACATAAGAAATTAGAGCAATACCCACCAACTAGTTGCATTATCACTTGACTGAATTTTCTTAAATCCATTCTGGCATCCTTCTCTTCTGGGCTGACTGATGTATATTTTAATACATTCTAAGATGTTAAGGTGCTATGAAACCTCTCAAGAGAAGTAACAGTTCCCTTTTAATTTAGTTAGCATTTCTTTATAAATAAAATAGGCAGACTGAAACCTGTGCTGTCTTAACACACATTTAGCAGATGTTAACTGTGCTCTGTACTCCTACCCCAAAAGGGTGGAGGACAACATGTAGCTATATACATTATTTTATAGACAGCTATCCACAGGCATCTTTTATGTCATCCTCTTTTAAATTTGTTTTTCCAGAGTCCTGGTTGTTAGCTAGGTCATATAGTTTTTACTCTGCTCATATGTGTGTGCTCACTGCCATGTGTTTGTATGCACAAACATGCTTTCAGACAGCTCAGAACAGTCCTCGCTGCATTTAGAAGGATGGGTGAGCCCACAGCCTGCAGAGATCAATGTCCAGTTGAACATTGTGTTATGGAGTGAAGAAGTGGGTGGTGTGTGTGCCTCTTCCCCTCCCGACAGCCTGCCCAATGCCTGCAGAGGCCTCAGCTGTGCACCAGCTCTGGGAACAACAATCTGTTGCAGCCACAAACACAGAAATGTCTGAGCCATGGCAGTATTTTCATCTAGTTTGTCACACTGATTTGTCAGAAAGACAGGGATTGTTAGCATAATCTGCTGACACACCAAGATTATACCAATGAGCCAATCGAAAAGAATTGACTGCAGGGTGATTTCAGAAAGGTCCAAAACAGTTCCTAGGAGCCCAGAATAGCAAAGAGATTTCCAGGCAAAAATGACTGGCCACTGGAGAGAGGGCAAAATATAACAAACAAAAAGATGAAGTTGATAGCTTTACTTGTTTCCAGCTTAGCACACAGTTGTGTTCAAATGCCTCAACCTTCAGAGCAGCTTATATGTAGACAGGTAAAAAATACTATCTGTGAAAGGGTTGATTGCTACTGGGAAAAAAAGGTCTAATAAAACATAAATACTGTACTATCATAAACATCAAGTCACTGTAGTTTTTAGAGAAGCCATCATTTTATGTCAAAGATATACCATTTACTTCAAAGAACTGTATCAAGATGATTTAGTGCCTCATTCACCTGCTTTTCACAAGGATTCTTTTTATTTATTAGTGTTTACTAATTTACTTACTAGTCGCGTTGTTGGAGTTTTTTTGACACAAAACACAGAGAACCTTCTTTTGAGTAGCATTATTTCTTTGCACTCCTACATTCAGATCAGTTTATAGGAGTAAATTTTTAAGAAGAAGACAACTAAGATAACCATGACAAAAATAAACCAATACTTCTACCCCACTACTTGTAAAAACCTGCTTGTCTGAATTTTTCAATGGTGATTTTGTTCAAATGCACTATGAAGGATGTAGCATACTGATGACAAAGTCATGTTGAGGGTTTTTACTTGGACAAATCCCATAGCATTCCACTGTTGCTAATCCTCTGCCCATTCAGATGAGATGTAAAAGTATGACTATTCCCATAAACACAATTCACAAATTAGATAATTCACAAATTAGGAGTTAAATGCAATTTACAGATACAGCCCATATTTTGCAACCATCTTTGAATGTTACAGAAGATATTATACATACAGAGCAACTAAAATGGCCTAAGATGGTGATTTGAGGAGAAGTTATGTGAGATACATTTTTTTAAATACTTTCACTTTTGGGGAAGAGAATATTTTTAACATCTAGGCAGAACTGACTAAACCACAAGAAGAGGCTTTTCTGTTTAAAATGGAAATACTTTTGATTTGCTCAATTACCTACTTTCCTGAAGTTCAACCATAACAGAGTTTTTGAAGCTCTATTATAAATGCCTGATAATTGTGGTTGGAAATGGGGACCATTCTATAACTAGCACAGGAAGGCTGCATACCACCATTGCAGCAAAGCATTCTTATGAGAAACAGGATAATGGGAAACCACAGCAAATAGCAGAGAGCTTTAGCAAGAGGACATCTCCATTCAGAATCTATAGTGTTATTTAATGTCTCTTGTTTCACAGCAAGCAATGTTCTTTCCATGTCTGATTAAGTTGGCAGGAGCTTCGTTTAGTATCTTTCTCTCTGTGTCAGCCAAAACAAAAAGCATTTGTTCTTACATATGGAAAAATGAAACTTTTACTTCTGATTCCCTCTCAGTGGAAAACTAATTTAGCAATTCAGCTACCACATCTATTGAACAAAGGCTATGAGTAAAAAACCAAAAGTATGTTTGTAACCTCAATGAGCTTTCACAGCAAAATATCTGAGACCTATTTATCCTATTCTCCTTCCCTCTCAAGTATATTTCATTTATCTTTTATTAATGTTTCCTCTAACTTCCTGACCAAACCTTTTTTCCCAGCTTTTCTAAAGGCTTTTGGACACTGAGCATTCCTAATGTCTTAACAATGTCTTGACCCAGTCCAAAGGAGCCCACCATGGAAACTATAACAATACCTCACTGTTTAATACATACATACATACATACATATACACATACATACCTACCTACATACATGTGTACATAGGCACATACATACATACACACACACACACATAAATATACATATGTAAAAAACCACTTTTATTTTGACTGGCAGGTGGGTTCCTTACTAGCCACTCGGGCGTAGGAGTAGGGCAGGGTTTCCTCCAGCCAGCGGTGGTGTGATTAAAAAAGGGGTCTTGGGAGGGCGGTGACGAAGAGCGGGCAAACAGAGGTGGGGCACATCTCTGAGGGCATGGCACGGCAGTTTGCAGGGCAGTTCTTGCAGGCAGGGCAAGCCGGCAGGGTTGTAGGTATCCTCCTAGTAGGGTTTTCAGTTAGTTTTGTGTAGAGTTTTGGTTGGTTGGGTTTTTTCAGAAATGGTCTTCACACAATCAAAAGCTACAGCTAGTGAAAGTGCACCTGGCCAAACAAACCTCCAAGAAGGATGCATCTGTCCAGATCCCTTTCTGTGAGGAGTATTTGAGCCTGTCAGTAGGATCAGGGGACGTTGTAAAAGATGCCTACTGGAGATGTGAACAGGTGAATGATCTCCTTTCTCTGGTGGCCGAGCTTAAGGATGAATAGAAAGACTAAGGAGCACTAGAGAAAGTGAAAGGGAAAGAGACTGGTGGAGTTTCACCCTTCCATCCTTGAGAGAAGCCCCCCAGATGTCAAAGGACCCCTATGCCTCTACCATCAGGCAATAGGAGGACTACTGGTGGATAAAGGGGAGTGGAAATGGGTTCCTGCTCAAGGAGGTAATAAAAATTCCTCCTGACCCCCATCACCTACCCAGGTGCCACTTCAGAACAGGTATGAGGCCCTGGATGAGGAGGGTCAGATAGATGACATTGAAGAAAATAATCTGCCCCATGAGCCTCCCAATTATACTTCACCTGTCGGACAGATCATCACCTCTAGCATTATGAAGGAAACAACAGCAGTTGTGGTAGGTGACTCGTGGTAGGTGGTAGGGCCCTCTATTCCCCTTCTGAGGGTAATAGAGGGCCCTGTGTGTCAACTGGACCCATCCCACAGGGGAGGTCTGCCACCTCCCTGGGGCCCGGGTACAGGATATTACTGAAAGACTCCCTGGGCTGATTCAGCCCCCTGATTATTACCTACTGTTGATATTCCAGGCTGGAAGTGATGGAACTAAAGAAAGAGCACCAGGGCAATTAAAAGAGACTTCAGGGCACTGAGTTGAGTGTTTGATAGAACAGGAGTACAGATAGTATTTTGCTCAGGCCCTTCGGTGGCAGAGAAAAATGATGAAAGGAACTGGAGAAGCCACATTATCAACAAGTGGCTCAAAGGTTGGTGTGATCAGCAGAATTTTGGGTTCTTTGATCATCGGACAATTTTCACAGCACCTCGTCTGCTGGAGCCAGATAGGTTCTATCTGTCTGTTAAGGGCAAAAGGATTTT
>VYXG01005520.1:0-11309 GCA_013397235.1 Lanius ludovicianus
AAAAAAAAAAAAAATAAAAATTGCATGTTTATTTGGCACAGATTGCTCCAGGAAAAACTGAATAATTGTGTAGCTTTGTTTTGCCCAAGGAAAGCACAGAAGAGTAGTGAAGTGATGACCTCCCTCATATTCATTGTAAGGCCTTGGATATTCCTGGCATGGCATTGGCTCAGCACCTGTTATAAATAAGGGACCAGATTATTGATCTAACAATTATCCATTTATTTTGTACTACATTGTAGCTTTATTTAAATGTAATTTTGTACTTTGTTGTAGTTTGGTAAGTTAAAAATTCTCTTGCAGTTTAAGGAAAAAANCCGAGCTGATCACTTTTTAATAAAGGCTTAAAAAGGACCATCAGTCCTGCCCTTTTTTTATTTCAGCACCCAGGAGACCAGCACCATCA
The DNA here is from genome assembly GCA_013397235.1 of Lanius ludovicianus. Lineage (NCBI taxonomy): Eukaryota > Metazoa > Chordata > Aves > Passeriformes > Laniidae > Lanius > Lanius ludovicianus. Next base: position 407 of record VYXG01005520.1, read on the forward strand.
CCTGCATTTGAAAAGCCACGGGTGCTCAGGATCAGCAGCACTTCCCTGGAGGCTGTGTCACCTTGCAGTGCTCCTGGTATTTTTTATGAGATTCAGCACTAAAAGAATACCTGAAGCTAACAATAAGTTTGGAGGTGTAGGTGTTCACACCAGTTTTCATTATCAATTTTCTTGTGCTAAGCAGAATGAAGGTTTGATGTCAACTACATGGATATGCAAGGTCCTGCACCTGTCTCAGGGTAATGCCAAGCACACAGGCAAGGCAGAGAGACTGGTGGAAAGCAGCCCTGAGAAGAAGAACTTGGGGTGTTGGTTGATGAGAACCTCAAGATGAGCTGGTAATGAACTTGGACAGGCCAGAAAGCCAAAAATGTTCTGGAGCAGCAAAAGCAGTGCAGGCACCAGGTCAAGGGAGGTGATTCTGCATCTCCACTTGGCTGAGACCCTACCTGCAATGCTGCATCCATCTCTGGGCTGTCACTATAGAAGGACATGGACCTGTTGGAGTGACTCCAAGGAAGGCCATGAAGATGATCTGAGCCTGGAACACCTCTGCTGTGAAGACAGGCTGAGAGAGTTGGGGTTGCTCAGCCTGGAGAAGAAAAGTTTCTGGGGAGACATCAGAGCCCCTTCCACTCAGTAAAGGTACTCTAAGAGAGCTGGAGAGGGTCTTTTGACAAGGGCCTGCTGTGAAAGGACGAGGTGAATTGGTTCAAACTGACAGAGGGCAGGTTTAGATTAGGCACTGAGAAGAAATCCTTCCATGTGGGGCTGGTGAGGCCCTGGCACAGGTTGCCCAGAAAAGCTGTGGCTGCCCCATCCCTGGAAATGTTGAAGACCAGGATGGATGGAGCTTTGCATGAGCAGGTCTAGTGGGTGACATCCTTGCCCATGGCAGGGGTGTTGAAACTACACGCCCTTTAAATGTCCCTTTCAACCAAAACCATTCTGTGATGTTATGATTTTATGTGATGTGGTACTCTGGTTCGTTTTCCCACTGTTTTTTTAATAGCTGATATCTGTGAAATTGACGTAGAAATAAACATTTAAAATGTTTCCTAGTTTTGGTATGGAGTATTATTCCTCCATTTAAAAAAGTGAAAACACTAGAAATGAAATAATAAAAGATACCAATGTGGTTTTGGCATTTACTTTAACACTGTCCCTGTATCTCCCTAGTGTAAAGTGGAAACAAGAAGGAACCCAAAATTTCCCTTGGCCTAAAGAAAATAAATCAGGCTTCTTGTCTTTTGAAGTCCAAATGGGACAAAACCAGAGCTGTTCTAAACTCCCTTCCTGAGATGACAGACAAATGAAGCACATGTTGACTGCCCCTTGCTCAGAGCAGCAGTTTTCCTCTCCCACAGTGGTGATGGCCTGTCCTATGACTGCAGCTGTACCTCAATTACCCTCTCCTTACCTGTATAAGGCAGTTTGCCAGAAATCTCCTGAGCCCTCCCTCTGCAGAGCTCGCCCAGAGAGGGGGTGTTTTGGTCCACTAAGTCTCAGGTTTGGTTGGCAGCCTGTGTCCAAAGGGTTCTTATGTCAGCAGGTTCAGCTGGAAACACAGGTTTGCAGTCTTTGGTCTTGTGGAATGCACAATAACAAAGGAACAAAGCACCTATGGAGATGTGTTATGTTATGGGCTTTTATCTGTATTCTGTCCAGAAGTGAGTGTAGCCCACGTTTCCTGCTTAATGTACCCTGCAGGCATTCCCGCAGGGGTGTGGGTGTGTGCATGTGTGTGCTCCATTCAGAAGCTGCCTGCAACTTCTTGAGACTTGTTGACCCAGTCTCCAGCAGCATTTTAGAGCCTTTTGCAGGCCGATGTGCGCTAAAATCAAACAACTCAGCTGCCTCATCTCTGGAATGCATTAATTATGCAAGTGAAGGGCAGTTCCTCCTGCAATTCCCACCTGCTATTCCAGTCCTAGGACAAATGACATTGCCCATCAGAGACGGTGGGGGAAAGGAGGAAGGAATATCTTTTGTCTCTATCACACCCCTCCAAGTCCCTTTCTATAGGAGCAGCAGGTGAGAAGAATATAAGTTTATTTTGACAGAGTAGTTCCAGCTGAAATTGAAAAAGAAAATGCAACTTCACACTGACACAAACTCTTGGTGTTTAGCTTTAAACACCTGGATGACTTCCTCTGCAATGTCATCTCTTTACCTGAGGAGCAGTACAAACATTAGTTAAGAATGAATACTGCTAAGAAAAATTGCTGTCAAGATCTTTCACATATTACTCATCTCCAAGTTCCCTTGCAGCCAGGGAAATGGAACACTGGAGGGCAAGGTGCCCGTCAACCAGCAGAATTCAGGAATTCAGGCCTTTATTTCAAAGGGGAGGAACTGAGTTTCCAAAACAAGTTTCCTTCACTCCTTGCAAGATATTTTCTAGCCCAGCAGCACTTGACAGGTTGCACATCTGAGCTGACTGCAGCTGAGTCCCATCCAGTTGAATGGGGGCCATGTGGGATGCTGACTACTGAGATGGGATAGTGGCATGACACTTTGCAGTACCTAGGAATGCACCCTAGTCACAGGCTTATTTTAATTAGGATTATGAGGAGCTATGGTACATAGTTATGCATATATATGCATATTGGGCAAGGTTTCTGAGTAAACGGGGGCAGTGGTCTTTGCTGGTTTTAATGATGACACAGACAGTAGGATTGAGTGGACCTTCAGCACTTTTGCAGATGATATGAGTCTGAGTTGGTGCTGCTAACACAACAGAAGGATGGTATTCATCCAGAGGCACTTGGAAAAACTTGAGAAGTGGGCCCATGACAACCTCATGAGGTTCTACAAGGCCAAGTGCTGGGCTGCACCTGAGTCAGGGCAATCCCAGGCATAAGCACAGACCAGGAGAAGAAATCCGTGAGAGCAGCCCTGCAGAGAAGGATGGAGGTGGTGGATGCTGGTAGATGAGAGGCTGGATGTGAATAACCCGTTTATAAAAACACCTTTATTTATGTCCTTTCATCACATGCTATTCCTCACACCACATACAGAGTTAGGATGCAGCAAATGCTCTAAGCAGCCAAACACCTCTTGAGAGAGGTCTGACCTTCTGGAATAAGAAATATGAGAGTGCAGGATAATGCAAGAGGCTACAAGGCTAAAATTAAGTTAGTTTCTGACAGCAGTAAGGACAACATTCATATCCATGAAAAACATTCAGTCTCACACGTCGTTCTTCCTCTCTTGCTGCCTTGGTAATTGCTTCCGTATTTATAGGTATGCAGACAGAAAAGGAGGCTGAAAACTAGAAAGTAGTGATGAAATCATAACAGAAAGGAAAACAAGAAAATAGAAATCAGGAAAGTAAATTAAAAAGAAAACAGATGATTGGAAGTCTCACTCTGAACTGGATATGTGAATTTTAGTAAACTGAGGTGTTTTCTTAAATATTTTTTTAAAAATACAAAATGACCATCCAATGGCAAATGACTAACATCTGTATAATGAAAGTTAATTAATGTGCTATGTCTTTTGATTCTGGAAAAGTGCAGTTGAATAAAAAGGGTTAGAAGGCAACTTCAAACAGGAAACTTACTCCTGATGAAGATCTATTTATGCTTCATTGAGACTTTACAACTTTTGTAAGTGAGTAAGCGGTTTTGTTATGCATAGAGTTTATGGCAGATATTTGTATATCTAGGTAAAATCTTTGTTCTTTAATTTTCTCTTCTAAAAATGAACATTAACTCATGTGTTTTGCTGACATTATTAGATAATTTTCATTTACCATAGCTAATGAATGCTATCTGCACTCCTGTTGTATGTTTTTTGTTAGAAAAAGTGGAAACATTTTAGTAAGAAAAACTATAAAGTTGTACATTACTTAAAAAAAAGTGTGGGCAGACAAAGGGCAGAGCTTCTGCAGGAGCACATTAAGTAGTTTGAGGCACTTCTCCCTGTAAAATTCATGTGCCAGGTCACTCAGTCTTAAGTGCTTATCCAGGGGATCATAAGGTGGATTAGAATAGCTCAGAACTTTCAAAACATGCTGAGTGTATGCCATCCCTTCCCTGCTCCCAAGTATCAGCAGCATCTCTGGCCAGGGTGGTATCTTTCTGAGTATCTTGCGAGAGAGAACACCCAGGCAGCAGAGATTTGTTGAAGGGATTTGATCAGTATGTGTGGGCAGGCTGCCCCAGAAGGGACCTTTCCCTGCTCTCTAGTGAGGATCACATGCCACTTCCCCATTCTTTGTGATGCTTGCTCCATGCCCACCTCTCCCTGCAGCTCAGCCTCAGCACAACTCCAAGCCAACAAGCCTTGGGAGGGGAACCAGGGCAGGCTGGGGTAGGGGTGATGCTCCTCTGCATGATATGCTGGTCCATGCCCACCTTGTGGCAGTTGCTTCCCTCTCTAAAACAGCAGAAATTATATATAAACTACTTTTTTTTGGATCCTTTGACCTGTATTCGGATACAATTAATAACACTTGTGAAACTATGATGAGAATGACATGGTGCAATTCTGCATTTACAGTTGGGGTTTTTCACCACTGTGAGAGGGGTTTCTTCTTTCTCGTTATGTTGTGCTTTCAGCCCTTCACCTCTGGAGCAGGTTGGAGCACTTAGGTACCATTTAGGGTCCCCTCCTCATGGCACAGGACCTTCTTTCTTTCACTTCCAAAGGCAGAGAGCTTGCAGGGCAATTCTTGTGTGGGACATCTTCAGCAGCAGACCTGGCTCTTGTCCACATCTCACCTTCAGAGGCCTAGTGGCTTTCCATAGCTTACTAGTTACTTTCACAGCTCTATTCTGCCACAAATTGGATTTATTTTTAAATTTAAAAGTGATATTTTTCTTTCTCCTTGTCCTCCCATCAGATAATTTCCCACTCACTTCGTATTTTTGTTTCAATATTGCACTAATATTACTTGATCTGATACACTAAGATTGGGAAAAAAAAGAAGTAGTAAAAGTAGATATTAATAAATAGACAGGATTAGATAAAATTTTCGAGAACAGTCACCAGAAACTGTGACAAGAAGAAAAATAATAATTATGTCTGGTGTGTATCATTGGAGGCCCCCAATATATTCAAAAACTCTTTTAGTGGGGCCTGGAGAATGTCAAAGCAGTGGGAGGAGCTATCACTCCTGATACACAGTCTGTGATAGAAAGTGAGATCCAGGGATGAACACAGTCTGTTGGGAAGCTGTTGGAGAGGTTCCAGTGAAGTCCAGCATCATTGGCTTCTGGAGGAAGAATGGTAAGTATGCCAATAAAGAGGGTTGTGTGGGCATAATAATCCTCTTGTGCTTTCAAAAAGCCTTTGAGAAGCTTTTTGCAAAGCTTATTAAACTTTGTAAAGAAATAAGTTTCCACAAGGTTGGATGAGAGGTTGGGTTTGGAGTTGAAAGCTGGTGTAAGAAGAGGAAGTGAGGGACAGGACTTAGTGGTCACTCTCCAGGAAGGAGATTTGTGCAGTCAGGGGATAATTCAGGTCAGAAGGGACCTCTGGAGGTCATCTAAACCAACCTCCTCTCCAAGTGTGTCTACAGGGCTAAGGTTGTGCAAGGACTTCTTCAGTGAAACCTTGAATATCTCCAAGGATAGCCATTCCACAACTTGATACAAAAGCCTTTCAATTTGAGCCGTTTTTTCTTGATGCCTCCATCTGTGACCTCCAGAAAGAAGAGTAAAAGCTGTTGGGCTGGAGGGACATCACGTTCTGGCTGTGAGTGCCTGTGCCATCCCTGAAAAAGACTTGAATATGGAGGATGGGGCTGAACTTGGTGATGATTAAGGTTCTTTTCTATGCCAATCTGTTACTTATAAGTGGAAATTCAAAAAAATTGCTCCCAAGTTTGAGCATCACTATGTGATTTTTCTGGCATGGTTATGCTGAAAAATACTACTGGTCCTGAACACTGTTCCTCCATTTATTTCCCACACACAGGTGGCTTTTGTTGGTGGGGATGTGGCAGATGACTGCAACAATAAGAAAACTTCCTTTTTGTTTGCTGATGCTTTGTCTGTGCAGGAGGGTCTTTGCTGGCAGATCCTGCAGCAACCATGTCTAGTCTGGACTGGGACCAACAAAGCCAAGCCTATCACAGGTTATTTTTTGCAGTATTAGGAGGAAACATCTTTAAACAGCAACAAATATTGTTATTTGGAATCATCTTCAATCTTTGGAAAAAAAAATAAAAACACCTGGAATTTTACCTCTTCTAGCACAAGAACTCATTCAAAAGGTTTTGTCTTGTACCTGAAGCTGATCACACCACCACCAGCAGCAGCAGCTTTGAGCAATGGGCAGATTCAGCTAATGAGCACGTTTGGCAATGACTTTAACTTCAGGTACATTAAATCTCCTCACTGTCTTGAAAATACAAGCTGGATAGCTCTGCTTGGATCAGTGTAAGTAAGGCTACAGCTTCCACAAGGGAAAACCTCTCCTCCTTGACTTGCCTGCATTTATCTCCTTGCACTGGCAAATATCATTCTCCTTTGTCATTAACAACTGTGTATTTGTTCTTTATCTAAGGTACTAACCGGAAAGCTATAACAGAAGTGATTTGAAACAAAACAATAATGTTCCAGCGCAAACCTCACACAACCGAATATGCAATTGTTTCCTGGACCCTGTCAAAGACTCCCTTTTCTGCAGTTTAGTCTTTGTTTGTCAGCAGCAATGGCAAATGCCGGCTGGCCGAAAGGTTTGCTGGTCACAGGGTATTCGACTTCCCGATTGCCAGAGAATAGTCAAGCAATCCTCTGCAATCCTCTCAGTTAAACAATCTTCTATGGCTTTCCCTTGCAGTGCCCATGTAATTGGCAGAATGCATCTAGGATAGGGGTGCCAAGCAACTTCCCTATTTGTGGTATTTATTATCCTGCGAACTCATTTCCTTTCCTTTCCTGTTTTGTTTGTTTATTTGAAATGTATTGCACAATCCCTGAGCAATGCAAGAAAAGCTGGGTAATGGACTTACTTTGACAGGAGTACAGATAGCATTCTCATCCAGTTTTAATGCTTGCTTTAAATATTGTTTTCAGTCTTCTAAGTGCTGGAATACACTTACTAAGACAAGTTCCGTGTATTTCAGTCTGTAGGATTTAGGTGCTGTTCATCAGCTGAGATGAATATCACATCCACCATCTGCCTACTTTGCCAGAGCCAATGCTTTTGTCAGTCCCAAGTTTCCCACCTAGTTGAAGGAACTAGAGAGAGAAAAACAAGTGTTTTGTGACCCTTAATCTCAGCTGGTACCCCTGCCCTTGTCACCCCTGGGCAGGACTTGGTCCTCAGCAATGAATAAGCTATGTTAATTGGAGTGTGGATTAATTGGGTCACTCCTCATTAGTACTGCCTTATTCACCAGTCCAGTTTTTCTTGGTGTTACAGCTATCTGTGTATGCGTCCATATCTGCATGTGTATGTCTGTTGTGTTTATAACATGCACGCATACATGTTTTTTAAACATATATGCTTATATGAGTGTATGCATATTTGTGTATGTATATGCACATGCACATTTATTCATGAATTTAGTTATTTATGCATTTATCTGTACCAAGTTAGGCTCATTATTGGTGTGAAGAAATTTTCTCCCAAAGGTTTCCTCATTTTCAGTGGGTAGGTCGCTGCAAGTGCAAATTTAAGAATTCCAAGGGAGGTTCAGTGACCTTTAAAAAGTATACAAATAGTCATGGTTGCAAAATTTTGAGTCCTCTGTTGAGTCACAAGATCATACACCCAGTGTTTGGGCACCACTGAGGTTTTGGAGGTGTAGGGTGATACATCACAGTTGGAGGATTACCCGGGGAAAAAAAACAGCGGCTTCCTGTGTTACTTTTTTAAACTTACCTAAGAAACATGTTTTCTAACTGCTTTTTTTGCAGGAGGAAACAAAACCACAACCTCCACTTATCATTTGACTTTTAGTTTTCTACAGCAAAGATAGATTGAAAAGCAGAAGATGGAATGGGAAAAAATGTGTGAAAAACAGGTTGCTTAATTATCTGTTGTTTTATTCTTTGTTTTTGTGTTTTGGTGTTTTGGTTTTGGGTTTTGGGGTTTTTTTTGTTTGTTTGTTTGTTTGTTTTTTTTTTTTGTAGAATTCATTATAAAAATAAAAATAATTCATTAGCATTCATTAGTAGATATTAATACTTACCTTTTATTAAAATGGTCTTGCCATTCAGTACTATATTGGTACAAGACTTTGGGAGTGGTATCAAATGGTAACTCCTACATTTGCAAACAGTGGAATAGTACTTTTCTTAAAGTATGGATTGTTGCAAGCAAAGCTCTATTCATTATTCTGTTGATAATCGTATCAAGTCCTGTTTTGAATGAGTTCTTGCCCGTGGGATTAACAGCAGCATGTGTTCACATAACAGAGTTTATCACCTAGTATGCCTAAAACATTTTTTTTAGTGTATGCAGTGGTGTCTGACAGCAAACATGTTATTTTTAGAATGGATTTGGTATATTTTGTGTCACCTCTGTAGGTGACCCTGCGTTGGTGGTTGGGCTAGATGATCTTCAGAGGTCCCTTGCAACCCGAACCATTCTGTGATTCTGTGAATTGTGTTTGTTTTAATACAATTTGAGATCGCCCTGTTGGAAAATAGTACTTTAAACATCACATGAACACTAAAATAATCTACACGGCGTTTAAGAAATTATCAGCCTAATATTAAAAATACATATACTACTTAAATTAAAAAAAAAATTGAAAAGGTTTAAATACTTTAAGAGACTATCTTCGCACTGCTCTTTCCTTTGGCTGTGACAGTGCCAGGTGTCTCCCCCGGTGCAGACAAGAGGCGGCACCGTCCCCTGGTGTGGCGATGCTGGTCCTGTCCCTGCGGGGCGGCGGCAGAAACGGGAACAGAAGCGAGGTGGGACACGGCTCTGCTCCGGAGCCTTTCCCTGCCCTTGCTCACCTGGCTGTCCCTGCTCTCGGGACGTCACTCGCTCTGCCCATCGCGTCCGCGGCGCTCGCTGACGTCAGGATGCGATAGCCGTGACCGCCCGGCCGGACGCTGCTGCGCCTTCACCGACAGCGGCGGAGCAAGGCGGCCCCCCAGCCTGGGCTGCTGCTGCTCATCCCGCCTCTGCTGCAGACCCTGATCCTGGCGCTGCCGCTGCTGTGGCGACCGCTGCTGATCCCGCTGCAGCTCCGGCAGTGCGGCTGCAGTCCGCCGCCCGGAACAGCCAGCACCAAGTAATCCAGGCTGGCCAAAGCCGAGGGAATGCAGCAAGAGCTCCAGAGGTCACCGCAGTGAGGCTGAGGGTGGACAACAAGGAATACCAAGCCAAGCCCTCCGGGGATTTGCAATGCAAGCAGCCTTTCCAGGTTTCCATTCTGCTTTGCTCCCACACTGCTGCTGGATTTAAGATCATGTATGTGTTTTGCTGTTGATTACAAGAGGGTGTTAAAATCAAGGGAGGGAAGAGGATTCGGAAGGATTAATATGTTAGTTTTGATTTAAGGGGATTTTATTGTCTTTTGCCTTATCCCTGCCCTTCATCTTTGTTAACACAACTTTATTATTTTTATTTTAGGTTGGTTAATATTGTAGCTTTAGGGAATGAAAGAGATGGTTTTTCTGAGGACAATCAGCAGCCCAGCCTGATCTGGGGCTACCTCGGAAGAAGTGCTCTCATTTCCCAGATCGACAGCAGCCTGTCAGCCAGCCAGGTTGGAAACCCAGTTTTTACGGAGTATCAAGCCTGCGTGTTTGGAAATGTCAAACTGGTGGTACATGACTGTCCTGTCTGGGTAAGAGATCCACCTCAGTCTTTGTAACTACACTTGGCAGCATGAGCTGTTTTAGCAAAATGAGAACATATCCTAATTTTAAATGGTTTTCATTGTTGTGGGATTTTATTAATAGATTCATTATTGCAAATAGTAAAAACTTATAAAATATAACCACACAAATACTGCAAAATTTGAAAGGTGGTACAAAAGTTTCCCATAAACAAGCCACAGCTGGCCTCCTCTGTGGGAAGGTGGTTTTTTCAACTATGCTGTTCAGTGGGAATTTTGTGAAAGATAATCCAGAGGTAAACAGGAATGCCTTCTTAATGACACTGCATCCTAAGCTTTCTCTCCAAATATTTGTCAACAATAAAACGAAACTTAATTTTTCTGTAAAAAATGGGCAGTAAGTTTTCCAGCTCTGAAAAATGACAGATTAAAAGACTTGATAGCTTGCAAAATACAATGTAGGGAGTCATTTTACTGCTCTTACAAAGAATAATCACATTTTTACAGTATTATCTTTATCTGATGGTAAATCAAAAAGATTTTGGCACTGTTGCAAGTTGTCAGCCCCTTTGTTTCTAAGTGAGAAAACTTAGTTATGAGTGTGAGCAGATCAATGATTATGTAAGAAATTATACTGATAATCTAAATTAAAATATATTTAATGACTAATTAGTAGCCTTAAAAAAAAACCCCATCATCTTACCAGCTTTTACAAATTAAAACAATAATCAATTTCAGCTCCATAATTCTATCCTTTTGGGTGATTTTTGTACTCCTGTAAGGGAAACCTTTTGGAGAATCTGCAGGAACTGTAACAACTTGGTGAAATTCATGATCAGAAGCTGGCAGTCTTGAAACTAAATAATCCAGTTTGGCTGTCCTTGTGTTCTTTATTTCTTTTTGCCAGCTGCACTTACTGACACCAGTTCAGATGGACTGGGGGACCTGTTTCTAATCTGTGAAGTTGCATGTGACCTGCATGTGCAGTTTGCTGGAGTCACCAAAGCGTAGCAAAGAGTAAAATCTCCTGAATATAAATGAAGTCTGTAGGACTTCAAAGGGCTATTTCAGAGGAACAGAGGATTATAAAGGAGGTGGGAAGGCAAGCGGGGTTAGCTACAGAAGGGGAAGGTGTGGAGGTGCCTCCCC
>VYXG01005526.1:0-39194 GCA_013397235.1 Lanius ludovicianus
CCAGCAACACACCTTTCCTTGTTAGCTACCACACAACTTGCATCAAAAACTATCATCAGTAATCTGCAGGAACTTTCTGCACTGTGTCTGCTGAGCTGTGTTGTCCCAACAGCAACTGTCAGGGTGATTGAAGTATCCCAGAACCAGGGCCTGTCATCTCAAGGCTGCTTCCAGCTGCCCACAGAAAACCTCATCAACTTCCTCCTCCTAATCAGGTGGTCTGTAGTAAATGCCCACAACAGTGTCACCCATTTTAGCCTGTCCTTTAATTCTTACCCATAAGCTCTCAACTCATTGNCCATTTTAGCCTGTCCCTTAATTCTTACCCATAAGCTCTCAACTCATTGTCTGTCCCCAGACCAAGCTTAACAAGAGGCTAATTGCTCTCTCACATAAAAAGCAAGTCTACCACTTCACCTGACTGACCTGTCCTTTCTAAAAATATCTGCCTTCCCAACCTTCTCTTTGATTCTTATGCAAAAGACACTCAACCTCATCATCCCTAGCCTTGAGCACTGCGGAGTTGAAACACTTCCTAATGGACAGAGACACCCCAGCACTTCTCCCTCCTTGCCTGGCTTGTAGCCATCCAGTGCAGCACTCTGGTCATGCAAGTCATCTCACCATGTTTCCATGGTGGTGACTATGTCATAGAATTCCTGCTGCACAGTGGCCTCCAGCTCCTCCTGTTTGTTACCTGCACTGTGTGCATTGGCGTAGATGCACTTCAGCTGGGCTACTGATTTCATTCCCAGATTGGTTTCCATCCTCAGTTCTTCTGCAGATGGTTTAGAACTTCAAGTGATACTGGTTTTTATGGGTTTTGGCTGGTTGGTTGGGTCTTTTTTAAATTTCCCTCCCAGATTAAACAAGTTGAAAGGCAAAACTGAGTATTTTTGATCTTCTTCGTAATAATGTATGTCTATGAACTTGGGTATGTTCCTGCACTCAAATGGCAGGAAAGAAAACTGAGAAGAATTTTCTGAGTTGTAACTTTCAGAATATCTTACAGCAGTCAAATGCATGAAAAGTGCAAGAATATGGTTTCCAATTTTTTTTTTTTTAACAGAATAAATCAAGTAGTTCTGCAAACACAGCAGTCATTTTGCTCACTAAATAGAGCAACCGAGACAACAATTGCATTTATTCAAATAGGTACAGTAAATCCTAGATCTCAGTTCCTACAAATATGACAAGTTGAGCAGTTGTGGAGAAATTTTCTTCAAATCTTCGTTTTCCTTGTAATCATTGCTTGAGACAGATAAAGAAGCAAGCATAAGATGAAGTGCAGCAGTCTCCTTTCCTGAATGAAAAGCATTTTTAAAAAAGGTGTATCTTCCCACTGTGCTAAGCTGCCTTCACAATTTGTGTTGACTTTTTGTATAGTTTTACAACATTGTCATAAAATAATCATCATTACCATGCTTTAATTTGAGTGTTGGAATAAGAATATCCCAAATCTACATACATCATGACACAGAAATCAGGCTTCCACACAAACTAAAAAAAGTACAAATAAGAAACTCAGAAAAACTTGAATAGGCTTTGTTAGATATAGAAGCTGCAGCAACCAGTGCTGTGTTCAGGAAACTCTGGGTGAAAAGTCATCAAAGCAATTACTTTAGGAATGTTAATAGCACATAAACAATGCTTCCTAAAAAAGAAATTTAATTTCAGTCTTCACCATAACAAGCACAATGACAACTTAAGCTTTTAACTGACGAAGATGATTTTGAAAAATAATGGTGAGAAATACTATGTTGTCCTTTTTGCTACCTCTTTCTCCCAAACTAAATAGCTCAGACTTTGAATATTTGTATTCACTAAATGGAATACAGCCCAGAGTGTTTGTGCCACGTTGTCTAATAATAGAAGCATATGAGGAACTCATATAGTTGGAGAGGAAAAAGAGGCTAAATTTAACAGATTATTCACTGGAGATTACTCACTTTTCTCTGATGAGAGCAGGAAAATGTGACAGCATGAACAAAGTTTATAAGCTCATTCGTGTCAGTTGAGCATAGTTTTATGTCAAAAAAAATGAATGATAAAAGCCACAATTCAGAATATTAAAATAAATAGCTTCAGGGGGAAAAGAGAGCAAAGACTACAACAAAAGAATAAGACATCATAGATGGAGCCTCTTCTGAACATACAGCAAAGAATACATCGCTTTACTTTGTATTTCCAATTAATAGAACTGCAGGAAAGGCATAGAAATTTGGTAACAGTGACCAGCTGTTACTGTTGCAATTTCACATTTGCCAATACTTTAGAGAAGGAGATGACCAAAGGATGTGACACTGTATCTACCCACAGTGCCATATATTTTCTTTGGTTTAGACTCTTTTTTCCACAGAATATTGAGCAGCACCAAAGAAACTGTGACCAGCCACCAAGTAGGTGAAGGAGTAACCAAGCATTTCACAAATATTTCTTCATCAGTGCAGAAAAAATATGGTAGATTTTTGGATCATTGTAAATCACAGGTGAGCTTTTTCTTCCATAAAGTCAGGAACAGTATCCTGATGCCACAGGCAATGAGCAGGAGATTGACTTCAAATTTTACTGACATATCTTTGAGAAATGTGTCCTTAGTATTTTGCTCAAACATTTCACTCAAAACTCAGGCACTTCAGGTGTTAAGTGTTTAAAATTCTACTCACTCTCTAAAAGTAATCTGAAAATATTTTTGATGACTAGGTAAAAAACAGTTTTCATTTCAGACAGTAAATACCTTGATTTTCTGCCCCAATATGGGTAATTTTTCTAGCCAGATTACCAACTCTCTTGTAGTCTTTGGCAATTTTTTAAAATTCCAGACTTTTGCTGGTGGTAACAGCCAAGAAAATACATATGACATTTATTAGTTTTACTGGATCTATTTTTATGACCCCTCAAAACTCATCCTGAGCTAAGAAAGAGACAGAAGTGAGGAAAAGAGTGAGGTGAAACAAAGACTCAGAAGCTTTAACATTTGCATGAAGGAATATTGTCATGGACATCCTGTTGTAATCCATCATGACAAGCTGAAAAGGGAGTGTCACTATACATGTTCTCAGGAGAGGAAGCAGTGGTGTCACATACAGAATAGAACACAGGAATCGTGCTATGACCTGGGCAGAGTATTCCATCCTTTGCCAAGCAAGCCCAACACAAACACTGAGAGGACACAAAGGTGCTGGTTAGTTCTCTATGTCTCACCTTGAGAACCAGAAGAAAGAAAAAATTAAAAGAATACCTTCTCCAAAATGAAACTTCCAAAAAATTTCCATATATAAAATAAAAACTCTCAAGGAAACAGGAAAAAAAGTCACAGGTTATAGAATTGTGAGAGCTGCCAGAATGAATAAGTAAAAACATCTGGTCTAAGCATGTTTTTTTCTTTCTCCTCTCTATCCCAAAAGTTTCTTTGGGGCTGGGTAATTAAATTCTTAATGAAAGACTAAAAAAGACATCTAATGAATAGTTACCTGAATGGCCCACTTGTAACTATATCAGATAAGCCACCTCTTCATGTAATCACAAAGATCCTTCCCATCACTTTTCTGTGACATTAAGGAAGGATCCTTTACCCAGTGCTTTAAGGCACTTCAGTATTTATTGCTTTCCAATTTAGAAAAATTTTAATGGTTGGAAATTTTCAAAGATAATTCTTTGCCATTCAAAATTACCACTTACCGTATCAGATGTGTACTATCAGTTGCTGCTAAATTCCTTAATGGTGACCCGTACTTGTTTAGAGGCAATGTCTTGTGACCTTCTATCTTGCTGAATTTGTAGATGCTTGCTTAGTACTTTAACAGAACGAAACAGACCTTTACTTCTTTCTTTATTTCATTTCCAAACAGTCTTTGGAAGAGATGAGTACATAGAGGAAAAAGAAATATCTGAGTTAAAAGATATCTTTCTTATTGGTCCAAACCAGCGTGACAGAGAAGCAGATGCACTTTAAATATAGGAAGCAAAAGGTTCATTTGGGTTTCCTACTCTTTGTGCAGCATACATAACCTGAAGGAGCATGGTAAGCACAGAAAATCCAAATACCTGGTTTATGAAACGTGCAACAAAGGTCTTTTATATGTTGTCCCTCCCCACTGCCAGCCCAGAAGGAATGATATGGAAGAAGCAGCTGGAACAGAGACCTGGGGCACTGGAGTAGGTTGGAAACAGTCTGAGGCTTCCCCTCTACTAGGGCTGCTCTGGTGCCTAGGTGACTGAAGAGCAACCCCAAAAGATTTGGGAAGCAGCCTATTAAGTGTTTTCAAGTCACCTCAGGGGAAAAAAGGCCGATGACAGGTCCACACAGCACTCATAGGGATAATCCAAATCCAATCAGTCCAGGTTACATGAGGTTGCAGAGTGTGAACAGAAATCTCATTATGCCTGATAAGATTGTTTGGCAGGGGCAGAGAAAGTGCTTGGCATTTTGCAATTTATACTTCATGCATTTGGTAGCAGCTAGGACAGCTTCCTAAGTTGAGTCATATTTTTGTGTCATATGCTGTGATATGAGATACAGCACTAACAGCAACAGACATCCTAACACTCACACTGGATTACAGTGGAAACCAGATACAGGATACTACACAAATACATCAAATATTCATGACAGGCAGGCTTGCAAAATGCTAGCTTTCACTTATCTAGTTTTGATCAGATTTTCCTCCACCATTAATTGACCCATTCTTACTGTCCAGAACTTTAAAATTGAGTGTTTGTATGTTTATTTTTAAAGGAATTTGCTTTTATAGAGACATAATGAAGTTTCAGCTAAATCATAACTCTTATGTGCTTAATTTTTTCCGTACAAGCCTTTTTTCCAGTTCGGATGCCAGTCTTAAAGTAGAATAATGAAGTAGAGGGCAAGGAAACTGGTTGGTTTAGCCACAACTCTATCCACTCCTCTTTTGTTGATAAAGCCAGAGAGTAAGTTGTTCTGTGAATACATGAGGAGCTTAGTCCATGAAGAAGAGCAATATGGTGTGTTTCTCTTCTACTGAGCTGTTAGGCCTCAGACAAAGAGCATTCCTTTCTGAACTAATCCAGAGAACAAGCAGACCACTCCTCACCATGAGTCAACATTTTCCATTTTGTTCCTTGTCTTTTGCTACTCTGTGTTGTGTGCAGTTCAGCCTAAATTTTGACACAGATGCTCTGAAGGAAAAATGCTTGAGGCTCCAGCTGCCTTATCATCTTCTGTGCACAATCAGGAGTAAAAGTCAAAGACAGATTTCACCCAGACATAGAACATGGCCAGCACACCAGACCAAATAAAAATACAAGAAGGATTATTCAGCCTTCAGTGGAAGTTCAGTGCTGTGCTCATGCTGGTCAGGCTGCTCAGATGTTTGTAGCGGCAGTATGTTGCATCACAAAGTTTCTTTCCTATTTCCTTTTCTTGGTTTATTCTCCCATGTTGACTTCTTTCTTCCCCCTAGAAAAAGAGATTTACTTTTAATGCATTTTCAAGCTCCTGCAAATCTTTGCAGTATATTGGAATAACTGAGCTTTCCACCATGAAAAGACCTCCTGTTAGAGTGAAGCAGGTTGGACAAATCAGAGCCAAACAGGATGATTTATCAAAACTCTGACAACAGAAAACCTTTGTTGACTTCTTGGTAAAGATAGGGTGGACTTTTTTGGTTGTGTTGATTGATTTTTAAATTAAGCCCAGTGTTAAATTTCTTCAACATTATTAAAGGCAATGCCCAAAGTACCCAGGTCTAAAACCTCAGAAAGTTTAAAGACGAATTTCCTAGATCAGAAGAGAGACCTGGCTAATGTACAAACATAAAATACTTTAGGTTTTGTCATGTTCTTTGAATCTGTAAAGGCTTTGAGGCTTTTGATTGTGAATTATGATAATATTTTGAGTAATTTATGCACTGCATGTATGGTAGCATTTTATGTCTTGATAAAGCAGATTTTTTATTTTTTATGGTCCTCCAAACATATCCACAGTAGGTTTCAGTTTCTGGTAGAACAGACTTTTAGTTGCTATGCATCTACTATGAGCTTTGAAACACACCCCCATGAGACACTGGGGGCACGATATCCTTCATGACTTAGGATTTGCACTGGCTTGTCTCTTGACTTCAATGTCTCTTCTGCTGTGTACATAATAATTTTGCAGGCTCGAGAAATACATGCATTGTCCTCTGTCAAGATATCTGCCTTATAGATACAGTTAAATGAATTAATAGGTTTGATCATGCACCTTTTGAAAGTTTTTATGCATTCTAAACTGTATCAGTGACATCAGTCCACTTCTTTTGAGGGTGACTCATTCTGTTTCATCTTCTCTGGTTTTAGGGGGAAGGCAATACCTTTTCATAATATACAATCTGACCTTCCCCTGACACAAATTCATTCAATTTCTTCTTGTCCTATTCCAGCTCACCAGAGAGAGGAGATTGGCAGCTCCTCTTCTGCTGCACCCCTTGAGGATGTTGTAGGCTGCAATGGACTCTGTAGCCTTCAGAAGAGAACCAGAGACCAGCCAAGTCACCTCAGCCACTCCTCTGAATTCTTGCCCTCGAGACCTTTCCATCTTGCTCACCCTCCTCTGAATACACCCTAAGGGTCTGACACCCTTCTTATACGGAGGTGCCTGCAACCACACGCAGGGCTTGAGGTGGGGCTGCAGCAGCACAGAGGAGTGAGGGACACTCACCTCCCTTGCCCAGCCGGTGATGCTGTGCCTGATACACCCAGGACATGGTTGGCCCTCCTGGCTGCCAGGACACACAGTGCACTCATTTTCATGAACCCAAAACCCAGATCTCTTTCTGCAGTGTTGCCTCCGGACTCCCTCCCATCCCCCAGTTTGTCCGTATAACCACAATTACCCTTTCCCAGGCAGCGAATCCCAGGCTTGCTCGTGTTAAATTTCATTTGGTTGGTGACTGCCCAGCATTCTAGACTGTCCAGATCTCTCTGCAAAGCATCTCTACCTTCTAGGGAGCCCATAGCTCCTCTTGGTTTAGCAGCATTGTAAAATTTAGTGGCATTTGGTTCCAGCATCCAGAACATTTACAAAAGTCTTTAAGAGCATAGGCCCTAAAATGGAGCTCTGGAGAACCTAGCTGTTAACTGGTGACCAGCCTGATTTAACTCAGCTTACTATAACCCTTTGAGCCCAAAATATCAGTAAATTGCTCATCCAGTGTATTATGGACTTGTCTAGATTTGTGCTGGATATTTTTTGTAGAAGGATACTGTGAAAGACAGTAATAAAGACATTTTCTTGGACTGAACAGAACAGTCCCAATCTTTTGCTTAACAAAGAGTTTGAATTTCATTTGAATTCCCACACTGAGCATAAAAACATCTTCCATTTACTCCGAGGAAGTACTGGTGTTTTCAGTGGAACTGAGGTTTGTTGAATAGCAAATGTTGCCCCAGCTGGCACTGCCTTGAACCATAAGAGCATTGTTTTTTCTACTCACTTTCTTCTTAGTGCAAGTCAATATATGTTGTTGTATGCACAGTAAAGATCACTAATACTCTTTTTATTCTTAGCTCATAAAAGCATACTTTTTTTTAAAGTTATCTAATTGTTTTGCAAAACTGGCTATTGTCAGGCTTGCAATGACCTATCTCCTACAACTGCATTGCTCTGCATCTTCACAACACTGAAGCTGCACTTGTTAAAAAAATCACTGGACAACACACTTCTGAATATTCCTCCACCTCAGTTTTAGAGCAACTGGATTTCTAGTGTTGAAAGTGAAGCAACATTAACTTCAGGCCATCATAAATCTTTCATACTCCAAATGGGAAGAACACAACCGTTTTTCCCAAGATCAGCTTCATTCTTTTGAGAGAAATGCAGTGCAGATAAATTGTGAATTGTTACATTGCATCTGTTCAAGTTTGGAACATCCAGCCCTTGTGGTCTGAACTTGTCTTACTGTGAATATAACTGCTACCCTTTTAAATGCATGATATGTAAGCTCTTATGACAGTCCTGTACATTCTAAACTCCAAGACAAAAGGATTTTTCCCCTTTAAGTTAAAAGGTAGAACTCAAGCATAGTACTTAGTGACAGACTGAAGTTTGTAATTCATTCCTTAAGGTAATGGGACCGTATACACCCAGTTGAGCATATATTCTTTTAAGTTATGGCAAAATGCAATTACAGTTTAAAGGGAATATTTATGTACATTAGTTAACAACATCATTGCAACTTAGTGCTCACACATCAACACTTAATTAGTGTAAGCATAAGTGACATAATTGCTACAAGGCATGTATTACCCATAATGTGAGGTAATTTCATGCACTATGTGCATTTTAAATATCAGCTCTGTATTTTTCCAGCTTGGACTTCAAATATCAGCTCTGTATTTTTCCAGCTTGGATTTCAAATCAATAGGAGATGTTTGCATATAAAGTTACCTTAAACTATTTTGCATTTTATTTGAATGCAGGGTGTTGTCCAGCAGTAGAGAAAAAAAATTTCCTTCTCCTTGAGGAAAATCTAACCAACTTTCAGTATTCAAACTTTTAAGTTCAAAAATGCTGGATTTCAAAATAATAGAAATCTCTATGTGAACAGTATGTTAACTTTTCTATGAGGTAAACATTATTCATGCTTTATCCACAGAATAGTCAGCCTTAATATGTAGACTAATCGTGCTTTTGTCCAGTCCTGCTCTTCACATGAATGGCCCTTGTTAGCTGATCGACAAAGCTTGCAAAAACAAAATTCAGTAAATCCTGAAGAAACTCAGCTGTTATGGTAACTACAAGAAACCAGAAAACTAATGAGTAGAGGGGGCATCTGGGATTACATTATGGATGTATAAGGAAATATGTTCACGTATAGCAATAAAAATGCAGTCATTCATTCACTGCTTTATTTTGTTTTCTATTTTATAAGAGGATTGTCTCTTGGATTTTATTTTCTATTTGAGAAGGAATGACTCTACCAATACTCTATAGAACATGAAATGTATTTTGCATATTACTGCAGCTTATGGAAAAAGAAAACTAACTTTATAATCTAAAGACAGGAAACAGAAAATATACATGTCTTTCTTTGGAATAATTTGCAGAAGTTATGTATGATCACATGGAGGTAAGAAGGAACCAAGCAGTTTTAGAAAGTTTAATATTCCCCTGTCATGTTACATAAAGGGCTAGAAATCTTCAATAGGATTGCTGCTTCCTGCCTAAACCTAATAACATATTCAGTAATTAGTGTTTAATAGTTCTGTTGAAGGGATAATCTAAACTTAAGACCATCCTTCCTTTCCATAACCTACAATTTATAAATAAGAACAGAGTTTAAATATCTGGAAGAAGTTAGGAACAGCTATGTTTCTCTATTTTTTTCAGAAAGGGGGATGGGTGCAGTTAGCAGAGTTGACAGAACTTCTGTGTAAGCATTTCGCTGTTACTTCTCATTAGTCAGTTAAAGCACATTTAAAGCTGGAGAAAGTTTTACCAGTAGAATATTTTCCTGATAGAAAGTGTTGGTTTTTATCATATAAAGTCTTGTGCAACAATATATGATTGTTGGAAATTTCTAAAAAACATAGAGAAAAATTTAATTATTAGGACATGTCTGCTAGAGCTGTCAGAACCTTTATTGTGAAAAGGCTTTTGTTACTGATTTTAATTTTAGTTATTATAAGCATTTTTCTTTGAAACTGTCCTTTTTTGAGAATAACTCAAAAATATTAGCATCATTGCAATTTACAATAATCAAATCCACCTGCAAGTTTACTGAAAGAGTTTGTACTCATGGGATCAAAACCTTCAATTTTTTTTTGTTTACATTAATATAGTTTTTTTAGTCCTTAACTTACCAAAAGACAAGCACCCTATAAATTACTATTGTTTGAAAAAAGAATTATGAACATCTTTATTTTAGTAGAAATATTTTTTTATTGTCATTGACATGAACCTTAACTTTTTGTACTTACTGAACGGATTAATCAAACAGTCCTCAGAATTTGGGAAGATGTTGCATCTAGAAGCATCAGCTATCTGGGGATAATCCATTGCCTTTATAATAACTGACTTCTCTTACATCCTTTTTTTGAAAACACCCACCACAGGCTGGATCTGGAGAAAGCTTGATAGATCCTATAAGAAGTTGCAACATAAAACCCCTCCATATATTTCTGAACTCCACCAGAGCAAGCTAAAGAATTAAGGTTTTTTTCCCAAGGGATTTGTGCATTCCATTATGCTCACACTATACTAAAATCCCAGTTTTCTCACGTTGGGAAAAGTGCAAGTTTGCAGCCCTTTATTTGCTACATTCCTTATGGTCTTGTACCACCAGTAATATCTACTAAAAATATTTTCTCAGATTTGTAGTGCAATAATAATTATAAATACAGCAATTATTTTTTTCTTGGTCTACCAACACAAATTATTGGTGGTCTTCTGATATGAGACATTTCCTAAACCTCTCAGTTGCCCTCTTCTGCTCCCATTCCAGTTTGAGTATGCCTCTCTGAGTACCCAGAATTGGATGTGGTCACTGCCATCACCAATAGTTTCTACAACAGTATCAGTACCACTTTTACTGAAAATATTTTTGTTGATATACCCTAAATCAGATTAGCTGGCTTTAGTGACATACCACATTAATGACTCACGCTTAGTGTAAGATCAATAAGCACATCCAAATTTTTATCCTTCTATGTTGCATCCAATGCTGAACCCCTCAGTTTATAGCTTACTTTAATTTGAAAAGTATTTTACAGTTTATTTTAATCTGAAAAATACGTTTATACAAATAAGACTCATAAGGTATGTGAAAGATGAGACATTAGCTTAGAATATGCATTGGTATTTGCCAAAAAGCTTATGTATAGTCTTATGTGAATATAAATATGTATATCCGCATATTATTATGTATTTTTAGTCTGTAAAACTAGTCTTATAGTTCATTCTTATTATTATTTATGTAATTAAATGCATCCTTCATACAGCTCCTCTCTCTAACCTACCACGTATTCCTGTAAAATCAGATCTCCTGCTTGACAAGATAATATATTGCTGTCACCCCACTGAATATTAGTATAATTCTGATTTTAGTTTACTAAAATGACAAATGCAGCTACTTTATAGCTGCTTTGGACCATAAAACATTTTGAAAGTTATTTTGCCACTGAATCAGTACTGAAGCAGATATGCATGAAGATTTGGCATTTAATATGTGAGGTAGTTTTGCCCCTTTTCTGTTGTGGGAAATTTGGTTATAAATTTTTCATGACAGTTCTTTTGTCTGTCAGCACCTTTTACTTTGGGAAAAAAGTCTTCTTGACAGCCACTTTGAGCCTGCTCCTCCAGAGTTTTTACTCATAGCAGTAAAAAGGTTTAGGAATAATAATAATTAAAAAAAAAAAGAAAAGGTGGAAATTCAGACAAAAATAAAGAGAATTTAACAAAATACTCCTTTCTTTGTTGTTTTTTAAAAGGTACTAGATATGTCATATCTGTCTTCACATAGAAGGAAATGAGGAAATGTTTTATGGTTCAGGAAGAAATCAGAAGAAAATGTTTGTAGCTGCAGGCCAAAAGCTCCAGGATTGCCTGCATTCCACATTGCATCCAGGCATTGCATCCTTTCCTTTGGAGGAATCAGACTGAGAAACAGCAAGGCCCTACCCCATCACTGAGTAATACCTGTGCTCAGCCTTATGAGTAGTGAAAACTTGCACTGTTTTAAAAGCTGAGCTTTTTGTGTTACAGATACTCTTGTTGTACACAGAGATAGTCACAGGCCAAAACCAAGCTTACCCTTCAGGGTTAACTGATGTGCGTTGCAGTACCACCATTGTCAAGAAAATGAATGTAATGCTAGCTTGTCCCTGTACATATGCAACAGGTTTGCTGTAATTCTGTAGTGAAAAGGGAGAAGGAAATATATAGTCCAGTGCTCTAGGCAAAAAAATGTAACTGCAAATAAAGCTGTACAGAAGTACTCAGCTATGCTAGTCTTTAGATTATGAGTAAGTTTCTTCAGTATATACTTCAAAAGACTCAGCTTTCAGTACTCACAGACCAAGAAAAAAAGCAAGGTCATCTATTATCTTAGATGTAGGTGGGGAGTCTTAAGTGCACATACATTGCATTACATCTCTGAAAGGCGGACAGCACCTCATGAGAAAACAATGCTTGCCTTTTCCAGAGACTCCATAACAACTTATTTTGTTTAATCTAGAGTGAATGGTTATTGACTGTTGTCTCTCGACAACTTGCCTGACTGCCCTTCCAAGGAAGTGAGTACCTCCATCCTCCCGAGGACATCAAAACAAGGCAAACATGACAGCCTGCGTATAGATCAATGCCACAGAGAAAGTTGCTTTCTTTCCTCCAGAGCAGTGCCTTCAGCAATGCTGTCATATTTTGCAACCCAAAATATTCCAGTTTCATATTTAATTTGAGGAGAAAGATTTGTTTTCCAGAAAAAAGAAAGAAAAGAACAAAAAAAAATCCCCCTACACCTTAATAACTTCCATTAGACATGCCACAAATATAAAACAACACATGAAACTCAAATCCAAAAAGACCCCTTTTTCAAATTCTGCATGTAGTTCACATCTGGCAACAGCTAGTCTCCAGATTACTGTTTACAGAGTTCATTACATGTATCCAAATTTCCCTTTTTATGATCAACAACTTTTTAAAAATAATGTTACTTGCCAGCATGGCTATGGAACATAAATCACATAATATAAAACATAAATAAAAAATAAATAAAACATAAATAAAACAAAAAAATCTGTATATCTAATGTGTAAATCTAAAAGGAAATAGCTTTACATATTTCATTAGACCATTGAAGAGAAACCCAAATTCTCCTCCTCCTCAGTACTCAGACTTTAATCATTCTGCATGAAATTATTTGTGTTGCGCAAGAAATGGGGATGTTCGTGTGTGAGTTACTTTCTGTTTTCATCATTCTTTGCCTGCAGTTCTTCCTTCATTGTCAGAGTCCTTGAACAATGCTTCCTGTCAGTCCTCCCTGTCATCATTCTGTGATCAGCCAAGTCTCTCAAAAATCACTTTCAATTTCTATAAAGATGAATTGTCTATATAATCTGTTGTTATTCAAAAATTTACATAAGGCTAAAGAATTGCTGGGAAAACACCAGTGTTTTAGATTACCTTCCTGCAACAAGCATAGCTGGAGAAAGAGATTGAATCACAAGTTACAGTAACTGAGCAATTCAAATGGCCTGGCAAAATATAGTTGTGAATATTTCAGTGCCTTCTGTAGTCTACAGTGATGGTCAACATGGACAATAAAATATCCAGGTATTAGACTAATGAGGAATGTTTTTTCATGTTAATATCTCTTCCTCATTATATCCCACCAGCAATGGCCACTCAACAGTGAAGATGAGCAAAAATGAAATTCTCAGTTTCATGGAAATTTCTGATAGTTTTGGGGGCCTGGAGGGTTCTGAAAAAAATAGAACAAACACAATAAAATTTGAAGTTTCATTTGAAATTATGAAAAATACCTTTTTTGGTGGATAGATAATTTTTGGTGGACATTGTTTTATAACATCAGCACATTCTGTTCTACCCTTGGAGCATTGACAAAATATATAATTCAAAAAAGAAAAAAATACCTCAGTATAAAAATGCCAAATTTTGAGAGCTTTATATTTTTTATTATTTTATTAAACGTTATTATTTTATTTATTATTTATTTATTATTCTATTTATTATTAAACTTTATTATTTTGTTACTTTTGTAATAAAGACGAGAATTTTTCTTATAATTTTTTCCACAATTCCTTTAACTAGTTATAGTACCATGCAGTTAGAGAAAAGTTTTTGTAAAAATTTACATCACTGAAAACAGAATCATTCCTCTGTTATGAATAGAAAGATGTCACAGGTACCCTTCACCTAAGCATTGATGACTGAGAGAGAGTGAGAAGAATGGTTCAGCTGCACGATGATGTTGGCTGCTTCCTCATTCTGAAAGGAGTATAAATAAATATGCTGAACTCTGCAATCTCAAGTTAAAAACCTATTTATGAAAGAAACTCTCTCATCTTTCTCCTACTATATTCACTGTGTACTTTAGAAGACCGATAATAAACTTTCCCTTGCGATCTTGGTTGTCATTTCCCTGATACTGGATACTGGATTCTGGAATTCCTTCCTTGTGGAAAGGGAATGGAATTTCATATTAATTTGAGACCTATTTTTCTTTATGTGGGTTCTCTTAGGTCTTTGTAGGTCACTTTTTATTTTTGGTCACTAGTACTGTAACATTAATATTGAATATTTTAGAGTTTTCATGACCTTTTGCTGTCCTAGTCATTTCTTATCTCTGTTTCTATGTGCCTAGAGAAAACTATCAGACTGCTTTCACATGTCCAAACTGGAGTGTTTTCCAGTTTGAGGATGAAGTTAGGGTAAGGAGAAGATAATTATTTCCTTCTCAAGTTCGGCATTATGCAACAGAGTTGTGTTTCTAACACAAACATTGATCTTTAATGGGTTTTTTTTAATATCAAAGGTATGCGGTGTGATTTCCTAAATGTAAGTAATCAACCAGACTAAAACTATAAACAGCTGCTGAACCCCAACGAAGACTTATGTTTATATCACAATTACATTTCAATGGCAGTGATGACATCATCCTGAATTTCTTTAGTAATAAGAAGCCATGAAGTGTTGTCTCTTGCTTGCACATAGAAATTTCTTTTGAAGACATTATGATCCTATGAAAAAAAGAAGTTATTCATTCCCAATTATGGCAAATACATCCATGTTGTCATCTTGTTATGAACTGAAGATCTATTAAATATTTAGAGAATGGTATCTCTTCTGTACTCAGTCTGTCACTATCTTACTAAATCCTTCAGCTCCATAAGAATAAATTCATATGCTGAAACAGAAATTATGGTCAGCAATTAGCTGTAGCTTGCGTTTTTATCACCGCTGAAATAAGGAGCAATACTTTAGTGAAACTAACATTTCAGTGAGAAAGGCAAGGGAACTATTTCCACAGAAAATGCTTTGCATTTCTGGGATCGTCTCTGTTTTCCCTGCCTAAACTCCAGGCAAGGATTAACACTCTGCAGGTCTAAATCCACAAACACTGCCAGACACTCCCCCCCCACTCAGCACAAAGCACCCTTAGTCACAGGTGAAAGAAAACTCCTACGGAGGAGATTTTGTCTGTCCCAAGACTACTCTATTCCCCCCCATCCCAATTACTTCTGTAGGGAACTGTTAATGGCTCTAAAAAGTCTTGCTGTGCACATCTCTTTTCCATTTTGTCTCCAGACTGTCATAGTTTTAAATTTGCAAGTAATACATGTGTTAGTCTGTAACAACAATCTAAAAGTTTGATGGGTTGGGCTGATACAGAAACTCAACAGATAAAAACTAATGGTCTTGATAAAAAAGCAGATGTATTGAAAACAGAACAGATATTTGAAATGAGGGGATTTTTTTCTTTGCTTTTAGTTCTGTCACTAAAAGGCATTTGTATTCTCCCAGGCATAACAAGCAACTCTGCAGTTATTACATGGAAATAAAAAACAGTACTTTAAAGAAAAAAGTCTGACAAAAAACCAAATCATTCTTTCACAATTCTGGTTTTAATTACTTTAGACTGTACTAATAGAGAAACAGATTCTGTTCAGCAGTTGTAGTGCTTACAAAATTGCAGGAAATCATGCCTGTCTCTAGATCTCCCTAGCTTATATTTTTGGGAGGATACATTGCAAAAACACGGTGCCTTACAACACCATTCACTTCTGCAGACCCGGCACACCTTTTGTTTTAGTAAAGAAAACATTAGATTGAGAAAGTTCTACCCCTTAAGTGAAATGGAAGCTGTATCTTTGAATTATAAAACAGTTTGCTTATTCCTAGTGTGGGTTGAGGTTTTTTATGGATTACTCAGGCCGGCATGATATGTCTAAGTGAGAAAACTACAAGGGAGACAACTGGGGAAGGCTTGTTAGTGAACTGAGTTCTCTGGAGTAAAAATAATTTCTCCTCTTTCAATTTTTCCAGTCCTCTGGCATGTTTATTTTCCATAATTTTTGTCACGAAACTTCAAATAAATCAGTAGATTTATCAGATGCCTTTCTTGTCAGGCTTTTCTTATGAAATTAAACACATTCAGTGCCGCTTGCAAGGTTCTCCCCTCCACAAGACACAAACCCTTGTGCGCATACACACAACAGTATCTTGCTACTAGACAGAGATAAATTCCTCACCACTGTGATCATCAGACACTAAGCCAAACTCATCTTCTTTTCTTCCTTTTTTTTTTTTTACCCCACTCTGTTATTCATAGAGACCACAGGTGAACCAGGAGAAAATTATTACAGTGTGATGACTGCTGAAATGATAGAAGGTAAAGAAGATGGATTATCACGGTGCTGACATGATTTGTATGGATTCCCAGAATTAAGCTGTTCACTTAAAGTGACCGTCTTCTTTGCAACCACGATATTGCAGCTGCCCTAGTAATAACCTTCATCTGCACTTGTGAGCCAAGTGAGCAGAGCACGTTTCCCATTACCTGTCAAGCGAGTATGTAGAGTTCTTCTGGCCCCGCAGTAATAGCAGGGCTGCTGGTGAACAGAGTAATAAACACCTACTGAGAGGGATGTAGCGTGAAAAGATCTCATCACCTGCCATTAGCGCGCTGATGAATAATGCAGCATTTTCGGTGGCAGATGTCAGGGGTGGGAGGAAGAATCACTTCTGTAAATGCTCTGGTGAGCACTTCAGCACAAAGTGAGAGGTGATAGCAACAGATGCATGTGACAAAATTACACTTGCTATTGTGTTTTAAAAGAAATGGGAACATTTACTTCACAAATAGCTGGCAGGCTTTCTCTCTCTCTCCCTTCCCATTCCCTCCCCCCTCCCCCTTCCACCTTTTTGTTCCCTCAGAGTCAAAAGATGCTGCAAACTATCAAACTAATTCACATATTGCTAAGCGTTTACAGCTCCTAACTCAACCACTGTGTAAGGGAAAGTGGGGCTTGGCAGTCCAGCCAGTTAAGCACTTTTTCCTGTACACCCAAACTGTCAAATCAATTGCATAGGTAAGATTAGGGAAAAAAAAAATAATACATCTTTTTTTCTATTTAAATTCCCTTCCCACATTTAATTTCTCTCTTTCAAGAAAACCCACAAGCCACTGTAGTGGCAGTGCCAAGTGAAGTGACAATTCCTGGACATCATGCAATCAATTCCCTCAGAGGCTCTGGCAACAGTGAAAAAGGTCTCATTAATGTTAACGTTATCAAGAAACCTCCTATTACTCCTCCCATTCCACTCACTCCTCTTGCTGCTGTAAATAAGGCAAAGAAGTGACAGAGCAGTAGCACAACAGGTCCCCGATGTGATTTTAAGCATGGCAATCCTTCTTGGGTAATACAAATCAGTGCAGGTACTGCTAATTGTTGACAATTATTTTTTTCACTTGAGAGAAATCACACACCCAGATCAAGTCCTTGTTAATGTCAAAAGGTTTGGCATGATGGGATAGTAAACAACTTCCAAGCTGCTGCAACGACTTAATTCCCTGTACCTAAAGCACAGGTCTCAGAGAGCACTTAGTTGAATTTTACTTAAGTTTTATGTCATTGCTGTTTTGCAGAGAGAGTTTCTCAGTGCTAGATATGAATGAGGCTCAAAATCTGTCATATCTGACACCTACATATACTGGGGGGAGAAAGTATGAATGCATAACCAATAATAATATTATATTACTGAAATATTATTCTTGGCATATGCTGTCATCTTGTCTGGTGAATCACAGATTCCAGTGATTTAAGGCAACTGGTTCCAAAACAGAAATGTTTTCTGATTATCTTCAGACTTCTTTTTTCAGTGGTATTTTGAGCCAAAGAGCTCTTTTTGGTCAGTTGCTGTCGCTAAGCACAATAGCTTACTAACATCAAAGTTCCTGGGTAACAGGATGCCACAAATGATGAGATTTTAATGCAGAAAAGACCTGAGCTCCTGAACACCTGCACTGAGTGAGAGCTGGATACACAACCATCAGCATGTGTTTGATGCCTGAAGGACAGCTGAGAAGAAAAAAGAACTGTTGGTTCTACCCAAGGACAGCAATGCTTAAAAACGTTATTGTAAGAGGTGAATGACGGAGTGGCATAGACATTGTCATTGCTCAGAAGAGCCTTGTTCTTACTCGGGTGCAGTGCATAAGCCACAAAAGTAAAAGTTATGTCAGGAGTCCTTGTTTTTGCCCCTCTGCAAGCCGTGCACAAATCTATATTCTCATCATTTTCCAGTTGGTTACTGGAAGACTAGGAAAGGCTGGGCATTAAAGAGCTCTGAAGGGGTGAAAAAACGTCTCCATTGTTAAACAGGATCCCAGAAAACATATTGCAGGACAGAATCTGTCTTCTGGTCACCTTTCTGGCTGCAGTTGTTACTGCCTAAGTTCTTCTACCACTGCCTGTCCATACAGACTTCAAAGGTCAGTGCTTTCCTGTTTGTCAGAGCTGTGTCAGAAAGAGACAGTGAGACTTAGACAAGGATGCAACACTTCAGTAAAACAAAACCTGTGAGATGAACAATGCAATGGGGAACCTTCCATCAAATGATAAAAATTGCATTATTTGAAGCAGAGTAGACAGAACATATATCCCAAAAGAAAGAGAGAATGTTCTTTAAGAAGAAAGGCATATAATCAACATGAAGAAGGTATAATCTAGATAAGGAAAATACTCATAAAAATCCCATATCAACACAGTTCTTATTAGCAGAGGTTTACTTTGAACTCTGATTTAAAGACTGGGTAGAATTAAGATGAATAGAAAGATAGTTACAAATAAATCTGGCACACTGGAGCTGTGCCTGCTAACCCAGAATCTTTCAAAGGGTGGGCATAAATAACACCAGTTTCTTCTGGTGGAGAATAATGAATAATCTGGAAAAAAGATCAGCACCTCTTCACCCTCACCACCCAGTCAATTTATCTGGAAAATTTATGCCAGCCCCAAGAAATGAACCCACTTTGGTTTGTTTGGCATTTCTCTTAGCAGTAAATCAGATTATATGGAAGTAGTGCTGTAAACAATACGCTTGTAACTGATCTGTATAGTAAGTGAAAGTTACAGGAATTAAAAGACATCTCTCTTCAAAGTTTAGGTTTGACTCCTCTGCAGATAATTCTTGGATTAGCTAAGATTTGCTTTTCAAACTTGAAGTGAAAAAAGGAATATGATAAATTGGAAAACAAATACTACTATAAAAAGAAAAGTAGTGGTTTCACATGGTCTCTTTTTCTGTAGGGGATCAGCTTGATATTCTCTAAAAATAGAGATTTTGCTGTTTGAGTAATTATATACCTGCCTGGAAAACTGCTGTATTATAATATTGCTCTTTTTTTGCTGATAATTTCATAGCTTTTTAAGACAAAAATATACCTCACCTACCTTTTAAACTTGTAACTCTTCCTTATTACACTTATAGTTTGATAAAATTCCCAAGAGATGGTGTTCACAGAAGTTTTGTAAATATCACAAGAATCCAGAAGAAAAGGCATTAAAAGCTAAAAAAGTTTTGATGAAAAGCAACATTTGCCATGTGTCTTTTGCCCTATTATTCCCACCAATACATAAGTCTAAAAAGGGCCACCTATTATTGTAGTGATGTATCTAAAAAAATCTCAAGTTGCCTGTAATAATCTCCATTATGTATAATGACCATTTTGATAATAGTCTTTAGAAGAGGTAATGGCCTCGCTGAATGGTTATTACCTGTCTGTTCATGCTGGAAGCAAGATGCAGAAGCCAAAGGGGACAGTGAAATGGTCCTTATAGCACAGTCTGAAGGAATAAGAAATATTTAACAGAATGCAAGAAACAGACAAGAAAGCACCTTTGCTTGTAAAACTGTCTGCAATAGTGCAGTAAACCATTGTGAATTTTTTGAAATAATAGAGGTATAAAATTAATAATAATAGTAGTAGTAGTAGTAGTAGTAGTAGTAGTAGGCAAACTATCACTGTGAGAGTTATTTTAATTTTAACACTGTTAAAAATTAAAAAGATTACCTGAATGCTAAATATAGTTTGGTTCATTATAGAATGCAAAATATTGTCACACTCCAATTCTATACCATGCCATAGGAGCAATATCACTTTAGTCCAGGGAGGCCTCTGCACAAATCAAGGGTCAAAAGTGTTAATATCGTCCACACAACTACTGCAAAAATGTCATATATACAGAAATATGGGGTTATAAAAGCAGCAAATAAGTCATGTCAGAGCTGCAAGGACTCAAACTGGCTTCTAAAACAGATAGAATAATCTTGTAAATGAAGTCAGAGCACAAACAATCCACTGTCACAAAAACATCAGGATATCAACAATTTATCTCACCTCTACCCATGCTAGATGATCAGCTCTAGAAGCTGACTCTTAATTCATATCCATGAAAATAGTAAGTCCTTCCAGGCAGAGATTGCTTTTAAAAACTGCACAGTGCTAAATAAAATTTGGCCCTGATTTCATTTGTGATCTGTGGGCTTTACTACAGAATAAAGATGCTTGTAACAAATGAATACTGAATTATGAAATTATTAAATATTATTCTGGCCTCCTGCTTAGAAGTATGCTGGGACATTATTTCACTCAGTAAGATTGGGTTAATACCGTGGAATTAAAAACAAAGATCCTGTCTTTGAAACTAAAGGAAACAATTGAGACAATCTCAGTTTAACAAAAAGAAAAGTCTTGGTTCAAAATACAGGCCACCATGATTTCTACGTGGTTTATTCCATGTAGACTGAATGATATTGCTGAACCATGTATTTCAGGAAGACAGTACAGGGATGTGTTTTGCATCTTTAGGTGTATTACATTTTTCCTAAAACTCACCCTGTTTTCATCCCTCAGAAGCTCTGCATGTAAGAGCATTCAGAAAGAGAGACCTCAGCCAGGTCTGTGATTTTTAGAAACAAAGACTGCCTTTAGCAGAGATTCATTTGGTCAGCAGCCTCTTGGGTTCAGGTGAACCCAGAAGTCCCAGTAAGAAAGCTCCACCATAAACATTTTATTGCTTTCTTCTCCAGTTGATCAGGACGGGACGAAGGCATGCCAGCTGCTAACACTCTGGTGTCCTGTTATATTTGTGCTCTAAATGGGGACATTCCATCTCTCAAGAAAAAAGAGTTACTAGAGCAGACCAGTAGGCACTGGAAATCCTGGATCCAATCTGAAATGGCTCATATTGTGACTTGAACTGAGAAATCTGGTCTGCAGGGATAGTGATGATATCTCCTGCCTTGCTCTTCACCACTGTTATAACATTAACTTGATATCACTAGCAAAAGAGGGCAAATTACAATCATGATTTAGCACGTAACAGACATTTAATTTACTATTACAGACAATAGCACACAGTAGTTTCTTCCATCCTCTCCTCCCATGTTGACTCCTTTTCTGGTCTTAAATTGGATTCCAAAGGTCATGTCTCAGTTTTAAAATAATTTCCCTCACTGCAGTTCTACAAGATACTCATCTTAGATAGAGTACTTCTTCTTTCTTGCTACCTGTCTGAAAGAACTTTTTCAGTCTTGTCTCTTTACTTGAGCAATTTACCCTTTGCCTGAGAAGTCCATAAATGTCAAATGGACCTAAAAATTCAGGACAAATTAAAACCCTGATTAATTGAAGAGGTTTGAACTCACATATTCACCATACACAGTTGAAACCCTGTGTCATGAGGGAGTGTATGAGGGAATAACAATGGTAAAAAGAAAAATAACAAAATAATAATTTCT
Source organism: Lanius ludovicianus (assembly GCA_013397235.1). Lineage (NCBI taxonomy): Eukaryota > Metazoa > Chordata > Aves > Passeriformes > Laniidae > Lanius > Lanius ludovicianus. The sequence continues at coordinate 21,782 of VYXG01005526.1, forward strand.
ACCCTATTAGACAGTCCAGAATAAGAAATTGCTTTAAAGAGAATAGCACACTTATTGTCAGCAAGAGGAAAGAGCATTCACCAGCATGAAAAAAAAAGAGGACTACTCTGATGTTTCTTCAATTTGCAGTTGCTGGTCATTTAACTTGAGTTTGATCTTAGAGATTGTGCTACTGGTTCTCAGTAAGACACGCACAAAAAAAGTCGAAGTAGTGTCTGAAATGACTAACACTTAAGAACACAGGTAAACTACACACAATTACAACACAAGAAAATGAAAATGTGAAAAAAACAGTTTGAAATTGTACAGCCTTGGACATTATTAATGCCACTAAACAGAAAATTTAGTCCCTGTTACTAGCATCAGAAGTCAAAAAATATTTTTCTCTCCAAAAAAATTACAAGGAAATAAAGAGGGAAGATGCAATGTGGAACAGCCCTAATGAGTTCCTGGCATTCTGCATCTCATCTGGAAAGAGGTTTTTACAGAACTAATAGATGTGGTTTCAGACAAAATACACGACCATATAGAATACAATTACTGAAAACTGCCTTTCACTTGCTTCCTTGTCACTGCAGTTTGTGAACTGCTCAGGCTTTTTCTAATTAAATTAGGCTATATATGACTTACATATGAAAATTCAATTATATTTATCTGACAGATGATGGGGTTTGGCTTGTATCTAAATTTTCTTAACTTCTCTAAAACCTTTGCCTTAATATTAACCTCCAGCATTTAATTCTACTGGGAAATAAGGTATTTCTTGAAGAAAAAATATTCTTTCATTTATAAATATGACGATTATTTGTCTATAATTCAATTTTTCGTTTGATATTAATAATCAAGCCATCCCAGATATCCCATCAAATGTAAACATCCTTGTGGAGAATACAAAACCTTTAAAAATGCCCTTTCAGACTTTTATCTAATCTGAAAGAAAAACAAATCTGTGATCACTTCAAAAAGATAACATTATAAGAATGCTCTTAGATGAAAATAAATAAATAACCAGATTACTTCTACATTATAGAAGGAAGAGTGAAAATAAAATTATTTTAAACTCCTTTTGGTACATCAAAGCTGAGGACAGAAATGTTGAAAATTTTGCTGGGAAATGTTATTTACCAAATAGACTACACTGCCTTCTTTTTGTTACTCTTTAATGACATTTTTTCTTTTAAAAATCAGAGAAAAAAGGAGAACATTTTTATATTATATTTTTCTGTTTTTTCCTTTTTGTAATAATTCTTTTCAGGAAAAGGAAGATGTTTCAACAACATGCCCTGCGCATACAGTTTCTGAGCTGATGTTCCCAAGTACTTTATAGGCTCAGGGTCATATCCTGCCACAGACCTTGCTGGACAGGTTGTACTTAGCTTCATGGCTCGGCCATTTGTAACACTGAGATGGAAGTGCTCTGCTGTTTCACAGATTTCTCAACCCTGCGGGTCTGCAGTGCCCTCTTATGTGAACAACAGCAGCCAGACACCTGCCACCTGCAAGGTGCTTCAGCATGCTCAAGGTTTCCTAGTTACCTATGCAGCATAGGAATTTCTTAGCCTGGTGCGCTAGAGAGGAAGCCAGGTCTGTACCTCTCATTTTCCTGGGAAGGGAAAATGGGGTGCAGTAAGGCTGGGTAACCACACATGCTACCCTGTAAGATCCACATAGCACAGGTTCACATTTCTTGCTCTGCTGGCTTCATCCATAGACCATGCACCAGAGCCAAGACATAATTAGGAGGCAGCATCACAATGCCTGGGGAACTCTGGACTTTTCACACTCTGTATTTTTCACAGCTGAAAACAACAGATTCATATCAGTCAGCAGAGAGCTGAACGTTCCAGACATACATTCGTTTCAAACATTTAGTATATGAGTCATACTCAAGCTGACAGGATGGCCTGATCCAGGATCTGTCCCTCCACTCATGCCACTGCTTCCTATTTACATATTTTCCCAATTATGGAACCATTCCGTTAACCATCTTTGAGGTACGTTCATGATGAACAAATATTAAAATCACATAATCATGGAACGGTTGAGATTGGAAGGGATCTCTGGATGTCAGCTGGATCATCACCTTGCTCATGCAGAACTGCTTGATCTTGGATATTTTTGTCCATGGGCAATTGCTTAGGACTATGTGCAGAGGACTTTTGAATAACTTCAAATAAATGGGTACCAAAATACATGGACTTTATAGTACATACTTGTAGAACACTGGGGTTCTGAAGGACACAGGAAAGAATAACATGATTTCTTTTTTATGGCTTTAGCACTATATGTGTCTGTCTATGCATGGAAAAAGTACTGATGAATTGTAAAAAATGTAGGGTTCCTAAGCAGTTAATGAAGCAATAAAGCTACCTTCTATGGAAAATTTAAAAACAGCTAAGAGGATGGCGTGATCTCTGCCAAGTTTGCCTAGAGCAGAGGACATGTAGCACTCACAAATGAATCAAGCTCCTAGGTGAAGAATAACAGTAAAGGAAAGGAGGCAAAACAGTAAACTATCAATTAGCACGCAGAATAGGCCCTTGGCATAAATAGATGTATTTGAATATATTTTATGCCAAATCTATCCATTTCAGATTAAAATAAAAATAAAAGTCAAAAAAATGTAATCATAACTTCTTGTAATTCATATAAATTTTTAATTATATCTGAAGTGCGTAATGAGTGAAAGACATAAATGTTAATAAGTCAGAGACTACAATGTAGAGTCAAGTTTGATTCTTACAAATAGGTGTCAAAAGTTTGTTCTGTGAAAAGGGCACTATCTGTTCTCTCAATTGATCAAATACATTTATCTCAGACCTAGATAAAAAGGTTTTAAACTCTTACTGAAATGAGAAAACAAGTAATAACAAAAAAAAAACCCTACAAAATGATAGTTGTGTGTTTAATAATATCATTCTTATTTTCCCTTTCCTTTCCTCGCTCTTTTAAAATCCCAGCTCATATAAGCTTTTTAATTCAGCCTGATCAATATAATACATAAGCTTGTCTTTTGTCTACTTTTTTGGCAGCAACAAAGAATTACTGTAATGAAATAATTTCTGGCTGGCATGGTGCCCAGAAAACTTGTGGAACCATTGTGACTGGTTTATGTTCATTCCTCAAAACAGCCATTTGAGTACAAAGCTCTGGGATGATAATTTATTTTTCCTGCAGTTTTATGATATTTCAATGGCCTGAAATATCGTACTTGATGGCTACTTGCATCATTATGAGTCTGCCATAAATGATGCAAATTGACATAAAGCATGAGGAAAGCCTGACATCACATCTTTATCTAGATTTGTCACTGATAACATTTGGATTTGTTCAGGGTAATTCTGTTTATTTAGTTGCAGAAAAACACCCTCCTCTTGTCAGGCATTTCTAGACAAGACATTTGGGGTTTCTGCTACCCATTAAATGGGACAAAGAAGTAGAATTTTTTTCCAGTGCACTGAGCACCAGCTCAAGAGTAAAAACACCCCACATGGATTCTGATGTTGCATTCTACCAGCTAAAGAGAACCACCTGCACGTTTTTGGGGCTTTTTTCCCTTGCTGTGGAGCTCCCACTACAGCCAGATTAACAGCCTTAATCCCTATTCCTATTACTACTGTTACTACACCTTTAGGAAAGGGACTTGCCTCTGTCTAAATCTTGCTGCAGAAGATTGTCCATCTCTTTTATTGCCTAACTGTCAGAATTTGAAATATCAAACATATGAGAAGCTTTGAATGAAAATACAGAAAAGTTGTAAATGATAACTGCATTTCTGTTGGGTGTTATGCTGTCTGTGAGAAAAGACAGTCTGTCCCAGGAATGTAGGGGCTTGCCTGTCTTTCCAGCAGTCACATTTATGCAGGGCAAAGTTTATACTCATTTTTGTTTTCATGAAACTGTTGTTAATTATTTTCATACTAAGAATAACTAACTCTTGATAACAATTGATTTGGCTTAGTGTACCCAGTCTCTGATCTTGTATTCAGATTTAAGGCAACAGCTGGTCCAATATGAATGCAGTTACCTGAGAGCATCCCCAGTAAAACTGAGAGCAAAACTGGAACGTGGAGAGCAAGTACAGCACCAGTAACATTACCACCTCTTACAAGGAGAAATACTAATTAGCACATAGCACAAATATTCTGACTTACAACAGGAAAGTTACACAACTTTATGATGACACTTTCATCTAAACTGAATACTATCCATGCCAGTAGAGCTCTGACATTCTGAGCTTCATGCACTGGTGTAAACCTGCAATAACTTCCTTGAAATCAACAGGATAGTCCAGGGTTTATGACAGTATAGAGGAGATAAAGATCAGTTCCAATATTTTGGCAGAAGCTCTAAATATCTCCTCTGAAACCATGCCTGGACATCGAAAACAAATCTCACGAAAAGATACAAAATTGAAAGCTTGTTCCAATTCTCAAGTGTATGTAGTTGATTTAGGGTGTCCAAATAATTTACTGTCTTTCTTATTTTATCTTCAGACATAAAAATAGTTTGGGCACAATTACAAGATTAATTTACTGCAGTTTAACATCATTCTCAAAACTGCCTGTAAATTGCCTGCAGTCTGAATAACTTTGCCAGTTCATTTACAGTGGTGTAATTAAAGTAGTATCCAATGAAACAGGTATTTAACGAAAGAAAGCTAACTGAGAGAATAATGATTATCAGAGAGTAAGTCTGTCTAGATATCTCAACAGTGATTCCCTCTGTTCTTTGCCTGATAACACCTTTCTGTGGGATTGCAGTAGACCACCTTAGCATATTTCTTTTTCACTTTACATAGCATTGTTGGCATCCCATAGAGAAGTAGTGATGTTCAGTTGTGTAAGTTGCCGACTAATTTGCAGAAACATCTAATTTTGTGCATCATCATCCCCACTCATTGTACTGATTTGAGCTGTATTTTGTTAAAATCCCCAACTGTTAAACCAATGTTAGCTTCACAGTGAATGCAAGAAATTTGTTGTTTGCAAAGAAATATGATGCTTGCCTTTAAGCCTGCTGGCCAAGTCATCACGAAACATAGTAATAGTAGCAGAATAAACAGAAAAATTATGACCCATCACCAGGCTGACAGAGAGAATCAGAGACCTCCCATTTCCCAACAGAAAACTCTTTCAATAATCCTTAAAGAACAAAAATCAGTAGTTGTGTCCTTTCATCTTGTGTATACAAATCCCCAGCATGTACATAGGTTGTAAAATGCTGATTACAGATTTGTAATCATTCATCAAGTTTGATCTCCTTGAACATCAGCTGTACTGAATTAATTCTGTTTAGCAAGTAATTACCAGGAAGAAACACTGTCTTTTCAATCCTTCTTCCTACAAATATCATATGACATATCCAAAAAGCATTTCAGTGAGGAACTGCTGAAAGCAATGGCCCTCATTTTATTATTGTGTACACCGAATAATGTAAGTGTAGCAGTGAGTAGGAGTCTTCGTATTTCTTAAATATTCTGGGATAAACATAATCAGAACCAAGACAGACAGACACAATTCCTTCTTGCTCTTTGAATATTTTATTTCAATATAAATTTAGCACTGACAATAATATTCAAGGAAATGTAGCAAAGTAAATATTTTTTGTCAGTAGCAGTAATAGAAACTGGAAAGTGCTGAAATGTTGTCCTACATGGTAGCTCTGAGATGTATGCTAACTTCATTTATGTATCCTGTTTCTATTTCATAGCTTCTTCAGGACAGAACTGCCCTAAAAACAGCCTTGTGAAATTAGGAAAAAGCTCCAGTCAACATCAGCCCTTCTGAAGGCTTAGCAAGGATACCCAGGGTAGAGGGTCATACTCAGAAAGTGTAAAAATTTCCCATTTGAAGCATGAACTTTGTTGGAACAAATTAAAAAAAAAAAAAAAAAACATACAGGAAAGCTAGAAAATAAGCTATTTAAGATGAAGTTATATTTTTTGCATTTTATCATTATCAGAGGGACTTCTAAAATGAAAAGTGCTGTGATACCTTTCTTGAGAAAAATTAAAGGAAGTGCACAAGAACACTCCAAAGCAGATCTCTAAAAATCCCAGATTCACACTAGAAACATGCCTCTGGGATCCAACTTGAGTGGGAACCCCTGGAGACTGAAAGACATGTCTCAACAGTGTGAAGAGGGAACCTGACACAGCATGGATCTAGAAATGAAGTCATCAAAGAGGAGTTGTGAAGCCGAATCTGATTTATAGATAAGGTTCAAATATGTTTACAGTTCATTTCTGGCTTCTCTGGAGGAAGTTTCCAGAAGAAGGATGGTGTGGTAGATCTTCTCTGACTTGCCCAGAGAAGATCTGACTTGATCTGGGCAAGTCCTGTCACTGCACATCTCTATCAATTTTTCCTGCAGATTCCCTTCAGGTAATGGAAGGCATCAAATGGGTCACCTGGAAGTCTAACCAGAACAATGGCGCTCTTAAAAATCAGGCTAATCTAAGATATTTGTTGGAGGGAAAGTAAGATATTAACATAAAATCCCAAAATTACTTGTGTGTCTGATCTGCTTAGCAAGTAAGTGTTCTGTGAAGACATCTATCTATATTTTGCATCACACCAATTACCTTATTTCTGATTAACAAGCAATAAATAAGTATAAAGATATAAATCATCACATTAACAACTATAATAGTAATTCTAGGACTAAATCAATATATTAATAGTAAATTCCTGCCTCTTCCTTCAATTTTTTTTCCAAGAACAAATGAAAAGCATTCTGAATTCAGGAAAGAACTACAAGAAATAGGGTAAAAGATACTTGAAAGTAAGGCTTAGAGAGCTGCTCTAAAGAAGGAAAAAACCTTCTCTGATGCTCGTTGTTTCTTTGGTTTTCTTTAGCTGACTGAAGACGAGACAGCCAGGAATACTAAAAGACCTATGAGAGTGGGAAAATTGTCAGTGTACATCAAGGGGAGGGGGTGTGTGTGCGTGTGTATGTGTGTGTGTGTTTGTAATAATCGAGGCTCCATTCCAGTCAGCAGAAACTGAATTCAGCCTAAACTTTGGGTATCAGATGGCCGTCATAATGATTCCTGCTGCCACTGTGCTCTCCGCGGCAAAGTATGCAAAGCATCTGCAGCTGAGCTGAAATTAGCCCTATCCTGATGTTCCTCTCTAAATGTTTCCCCGTTATCTCCCTCTTGTCTTGATAGCTAATATAGTTCCTACAGCTGCTATATCATATTAGGTCAGAGCAATGAAAAAGAATGCCATTTCCTTGATGGCTTATGCAGAATTGTTGTAATTTGAATCACTAGCCTCTTTCTTTCTCTTCTGTTCTTTCTGCCCCTCATACTGAATATATTGGGGTCCTGGCGAGCTGCCATTCTACTGCACATTAGAAATGGTAGAGTTTTCCTCTATCTGATTCTCTAAAATGAGTTCACGAAAAGGTGCAGACCCAGCACATTTGTGGTTTTTCCTATAAATTACTTTAACACTGTGTCCAATCATATATATAATTTCAGATTTTCAATTTCAACTCGCTGCTGTGTCAGCACAGACTCCACTGATATGTCTAACGTATTTAGCTTAAAATGAAACGGATGGCATTTCATTACCAGGAAGATAATATTTTTGAATATGTTTGCTGCATGGCAGGATCCATCATTATTCTGCCATTTTATGTTCGGAGTGTGTAATAGCTTTTTAATGCTTTGATGTATTTTATTTATATATGTAATATTTTTCTAATATCATGGGGTGGTTTAACTCATTGAACACATTATACAGTCTTAATTGAATGCTTTTAAATATTAGTTAGGGAGGAAAAGCTTAACAAATTGCCAATATTTTGTTTGAAATTTAATAGACAGTAGTTGAAACACCAAAAAACCCATCTCATTCTCACTCCTTCACATTGCTCCTCAGCTCCCTCTGACACTCAAAACACTTTGAAAGGAAAAAAAAGGGGAATGAAAATCCCACAGTCCCTTGAGACGCTCAAGCTGTCAGCATGAAGGTAAGTAATGCAGGAAAACTTGAACGTGCCCAACTGTGAATGACAGAAGCCCTCTTATTGGAAGAAGCTTCTGACAGGCCTGAAATCCTTAATACCTGGTTTCTCAGTCCTTTGACCAAAGTCATGGAATTTTAAAACTACTAAGAATTTCTTCAAAGTTGGTTGCAGTGGGTTTGGGGTTTTTTTGCTTGCAAGGAGAAGATGCTACTTATGTACATAAGCATAATACCACAGCTTAAATATGCCCCAAGAGAACAGGTAAGTATTAAAGTGCATTTCTTGATATTAGCAGCAAATGTTAAACTGAACCATGCTAACTGCTCCTTGCTCTGGATTACTCTTGCAAGTGTGCTTAGGATTGCCCTGACCTTGAATTTGGCCTCATTGAACTTCATGAGTTTCACATGGATCCCCCTCTTAAGCCTGTCACAGTCCTTCTGGATGCCATCCCTTCCCTCCAGCAAGATGACCACACCACACAGCTTGGTGTTGTCAGCACACTTGCTGAGGGTGCTGTCCATCCCATGGTCCCTGCCACCAACAGAGCTGTTAAACAGCACCGGTCCCAATACCAGCCCCTGAGGACACCACTTGTCACTGCTCTCCCCCTGGACATTGAGACATTGATCACAACTCTCTGAGTCTGACCATCCAGCCAATTCCTTATCCAACAAGTGGTCCATATGTCAAATCCATGTTTCTTCAGTTTAGAGATAAGGAAGTTGTGTGGGAAATTGTAAAATGCTTTGCATAAGTCCAAGTAAATGGTGCCAATTGCTTTTTCCTTATCCACCAATGCAGTTAACACCACCATAGAGGGCCCACAAGTTGTCAGGAACAATTTGCTCTTAGTCAAGCCATGTTCACTGTCAATGAACACCTCCTTATTTTTCATGTGCCTAAGCATAGTTTCCAGGAGGATATGCTTCATGATCTTGATGGGCACAGAAGTGAGACTGACCAGCCTGTGGATCCTGACTCTCCTTTTTCGTTTCTTGAGATTAGGGGTTGCCCTACCCCATTTTCCAGTCAGAAAACTTCTCCAGAAAGGTGATATTAGATTAACTATTACCTTCTACATCCAATTTTTGCATTATCATGTTCCTTTTGCTTTTAGAAGAAGCTTTGGTGACTCATTTTTAAAATAGTTCTGTTTGTTCACAGAAAAGTCTCCTTCCCCAAATGGCCAGTTTAATATTGCAGAAAGCATCATTTTCCCTAAGGTATTTCAGGTGCACATTTCAGAGAGGAGGAAATGCATTGCTATCCTTTTTAGAGCAGAGGCAAGGTACAAAGAAGTCAAAGCGTACCTGTACTTAAACTTCATAGGATTGCATGTTTCTTAGAAGTACCAAGTGTCTTTTACTCCTATTGAAAATGGCTGTGTGTTTCTGAAAATCATGTTACTCCTTCAGATGTCTAAATATGGAACTAGAGATCTGTCTCTGCATTTTGTAGCCAAAAGCCCTAGTCATCAGGGGTAGTTAGATATTTAAATTGTGTTGAAAAATGAAGGATTTGAGATCCAAATATTTTGCAATATCTGGTTTTGGCTATGAGATGGTTAGGAGCAGATATCAAGAGAGAGCATTTAATTTCATCTTATTTTACTGCTTGCTATGACAGGCAGAATAATGAATTTATTTTTAGTAAAAGTTGCATTTTAATACGGACTAACCGATATTAAATAAATAGCAGAACCATTTAAGATGGAGGTTAGAGAAAAAAAAGAATGTAAAAATGTATAATTAATAAATCCCAGAAAGAAAAGGCTGAAAATTATAGTAACACATTGTTTGTTGGTCTAGTGGGAATTTGTGCTGAAAAATGAGAATCTCAAAGGAGCTTTATGCTTCTCAGCAAAAGTTATTGGAAAATAAAACACATTCTATGTAAGTCCCTTTTATTTATTGTTGGGGTTTAATTTCTTCTTTTAAGTTTTTCCCTGTGTGACAAACCACAGCAATAATTCATATCTAGAATATAGCAGATAACTTCATAAGAGCTTCTTCTCATATCTTCCCAAATAGTTGGATTATCAAGAAAACAGGTGAAACCCTCTTTCTTCACCAATCACAACATGCTTTCCCTTTACTGTTTTGAGCAGACTACTTCATCATCCCATACAACTTTGTGAAACAGATTCCTGAAGGAAATTTTCAATATACAGATCTTCACATATGTACTACCAAACATCTGGAGAAGTTAGTGTGAAAACACACATATTATTCACAGGTAAACTTTTCTTCAACTGTTATTCCAGAATGCCCTGCTGATGATTCTTTGCAATTATGTTCTGCCTGAAGATCACACTCCAGCTGCCATGACAATGTTAGTGCCAAAACATTACAGCAGAAGTTTCCAGGTTAGCTAGGTTAGCATGCAATAGTCATAGAATCATAGACTCACAAAACCATAGAATGTTGGAAAAGATCTCTGTGATCATCATATCCAACCATTAGCCCAGCACTGCCAAACTCACCGCTAAACCATGTCCCCAAGTGCCACACCTACCTGTCTTCTAAACACCTCCAGGGACGGTAACTCCACCACTTCCCTGGGCAGACTATTACAGTGCTTGGCAACCTTTTGGTGAATTACTTTTCCTTAATATCCAATCTAAACCTCTCCTGACACAACTTAAGACTGTTCCCACAAGTGTTATCACGTGTTATGTGGGAGACTGACCACCATCTCGCTACAACTTCTTTCAGCTAATTCTAGGCAGCAGTAAGGAAGTAAAGAAGTAAGCGCCCCTGAGCTTCCTTTTCTCCAGGTTAAATACTGGTATCTTCCTCAGCCGCTCCTCACATGACTTGCACTCTAGAAGCTTCACTATCTCCTTTGACCTTTTCTGGACACACTCCATGTCTGTCCTGTAGTGAATGACAGGCCCAAAACTGGACATGGGATTTGAGGTGTGGCTGAATACAGGGGCGTGATCCCTTCCCTAGTCCTGCTGGCCACACTACTGCTGATACAGGTCAGGATGTCACTCACCTTCTAGGCCGCCTGGGCACACTGCTAGCTCATGTTCATCTCTCTGGCAAAACCTCAGATCCTTGGCAGCTGCACAACTTTCCAGCCACTCTTCCCCAAGTCTAGTATTGCATGGAGTTGTTGCAAGCAATGGGGATCAAGTTAAAGCCTCTTGTACAGTTCAGATCTGAAAGATGACAGGTGATTGGTTCTCTATTCAGGATCCATTCTGCTTGGTAAATTTGAAAGGTAGTTCAAATACTTCAAAGGCCAAAGTGGTAATTTCAAAACCATTGAGTAGTTGAATTGGAATGCAGCTGGCAGGGGGAGGGGGGTGGTTTAATGCCTGGTGTGCATTTTCATAAAAAACTCAAGCTGTCAGATCTCTGATTTGTTCCTCAGTTTCTCCATTGCAAGCTAATGATAAAATTGTGAACTCACTGTAATTATGAGTCACACAAACTCAAAGATAAGTTAACTTGGCACCCTTCAAGACAATTAACCCCACAGCACATCCATCTCCAAACATAAGGCAATGTCTCATTGAACTAACTCAGCCCTGAAAGTGGATGTATTCAACTACACGTATCTTTGTTTAGAAGCTACCCTCAATTAGAAGCTCCTCTCCTTTAGTAACTGTACCATTATCCTGCAAGCCTCCAGGGAAACTAATTAAACATAATAGATGCTGCACTTCATTTAAAGCTGTAGAGAAAAAATAATTGAATATTGTAGGAACACTGGACTTGAAATAAAGATATATGTGACAAACACAGATCAATCCACATACCGCCCCCCCCAATTAATTCCAAATCCTCATTAATTTTAACCCTTCCATAAGATGTTGCTCCAGGTACATTTAATCTATGTTAATGCTGGAAAGATATATGTGACAAACACAGATCAATCCACATACCGCCCCCCCCAATTAATTCCAAATCCTCATTAATTTTAACCCTTCCATAAGATGTTGCTCCAGGTACATTTAATCTATGTTAATGCTGGAAAGATATATGTGACAAACACAGATCAATCCACATACCGCCCCCCCCAATTAATTCCAAATCCTCATTAATTTTAACCCTTCCATAAGATGTTGCTCCAGGTACATTTAATCTATGTTAATGCTGGAAGAAAGGCAAATGCAAATCCCAAAAATCTATTGCAAAACGTCTGACATTTCCGTCATTCTTTAAATTGGAACATCATAAAAAAGCAAATTTTTAAAATTTTTTAAAGCCTTCCTTAAAAACTGAGGAGATATGGGATTCAGCTTCACATTGAATAAAGAGCATGTTTTCAATGTTATTTTCTTAGAAATACCACAGAGTGACAATTAAGCATGTTGGAGGAGAGGAGAGGAGAGGAGAGGAGAGGGCAAGGATGGTTGGAGGGGTCCTATAATGATGATGTAAACCAATTATAGTCAAACAGCTACCTTAGAGAAAAAAAATGAAGCCCTATCTAAAGTGAGATGAATACACTTTTGGATTACAACAGTTTTAGTCTTGCATCTGTGCAGAACTGCAAGTGTGTCTGCAAGTGTGGCTTTCTCATCTGTCCGATACTTCTAGTTGACCATCCTGAGTCTTAGTGAAACTGGACTCTGAATACTCCAGGAGTTTGGAAAGTGTAAAAGCTTCTAATTCTCAAGTAATTCAGGCCCTGTGCTAAGGAATGCCTTGCAAATATTTTCATCTAAAAAATAAAAGAAAAAAATAACAAAAGCATGCTTACAACAAACACATGTAATTCAGATTTCCATATACTTTACTCAGCAAGTATCAGGTTATTACACCTTTGATTCTAAGGGCAGCTGAACAGCTGCAACTTTCACTGAAATGTAACAAAAACTGCGGCAATTGTGTCCTTCTCTAGTCTGTCCAATAAAATCTAATCTCTAATGAGGTACCATGTAATCCACAACTTCCCTGACTAGAGTAGGAAGACACAGAAAATAAAGCAACACTCTATTCTTTGGTGATAAAAAGTTTTAAATTAGGATAAATTTTGTTTTTCCCCAACCCAAGGACTATGTTTCTTTCAATTGGTATTTTTTGTTTTTCTGACTTCTTAAATCAGAAGATATGCAGGAATCTGAGCTCTAACTTTCAAATATTCAGCTGGTGATGTTGCAAACCATAATATGATGGAAATAATGAAGCTTCTTGCTCTGTTTAATTCTGAGCTTCCCACAGCTGTGTGTTTAAATGCAAACTGTCTTGCCATCCCCCTTTAGTTTCATATATCAGGTCACACCATAGCAAAAAAAAACAAAAAAAAACAATCACACAAAATTTGTTTTACTTATTTAGAATTTATGTGTCTTTTCTTAGTTTTGGTGCATATGACAGTGACCTGGAAACTTGGATTTTAAGTCCTTTCACAGCACTTGAAAGGCATCTCCCCACAGTCTCTCAGTTTTATTTGCACTTGCATACGGAATTACCCATTTAGTTTCCAAAAAAAGTTTTTAAACACAAGCTTTATTATATTCCACTCTGCAAAGTAGTTACACATAGATGTTCAGTGTCAGCATCAACCCTTTGCATAAATCTTAACACAACATTTGAAGTTTTGCATTCCTTCATGACATTCTAACCAGGTATCAGCCACACTGACAAGAAATACCTTCCTGGAAAGGAAATGGGGATTGTTAAGAAGTATGTTCTTCCAAGTGCCCCTTTTGGAAGCTTGAACCAGAAAAGAGAAGTAATTCAAGGAGGTCCAAACAGGAGTGGAATAGGACAATTGCTAGCACTTCATTTAAAAAATGTAGATCAAAATAATAACATAGGAACCAGGATTATAACAAGATGCCTATTTTGTACTTTTCAAGCTACTGAGCTGAACACTGTGCTGGAACCCTTTGTCCAGTTTCATCAAAATAAGTTTAAGCAATCACAGTGTTTGCATCAATCTGCCTACACATTAGCTTGCCAAGGAGCAAGTAGTGCAGTAATATATTCTCCCCATCTTTTTTCATGAAACTGCTGCCAATCACTTGTTGTTTTCACAAAATTTTGCAGTCTGGGATGAACTGAAGTAATTCAAGTCTTCCAAATTTCATAACATAGGATTAGACTGATTAGCCATGACTGAAAGAATTCCCATTGACCATGCTCTAAGCTATTTCCCTTTCAGATAACTTTGAAAACAAACATATTGTTCTTACCAAATGTACACTCTGATTACAGACTTGTATGATAAAAAGCAGATAAAAATCAACCAGCAGAAATTCCCCATATTTCTAAGAATATCTTAATTTTTCATTGGACTTTTCAAAATGGAATTAAATTAGGCATAAACTCTACACAAGGTTTTAGGCTTACAGCCAAATACTTTTTTATTACACTTTAACCCATGGATGAGATACAGGTATCCACTGAACATTCTGCTAGTCTGATGCTAAGAAATAACTGGGTAAACATAAGTCTACCAGTAACCATCCTGAAACAAATTTTTCAGGGACAGCCTTAGCTGTTAAACAAACTCTCATAACAACTAAAGGCCACCCCAAATTTTCATATTTTCAAGTCTAGGTGAAAAACATATTTAATCTGCCTTCTTCCACATAAGTGTAAAGCTGAATGCATTTTAACAAAACAAATGAACAAATGAACAAACAAAACTGCCCTAGCAGTTCTTATCCTAGAGAAAGAGAAAGAATTGGTCTCTAAGATTCTACTGTTAAATCAAATTATATGATATAGGCTGAAATATTTCCACAATGAAACATGGGGTTTAGAGAATAAAAGGTAACTATATCCATAGCATCTTTATTTGACATTTATCCATTAATATATAGATGGGATATACTCCAAGGACACTCTGAGACATGGAAGCTTGAGTCCAATTCATAAAAAGATGCCTTCAGCCTTCTAAAACTGTACCAAGAAACCTGAAAAGGGTGACTCTTCCAGGTTTAAGGTCTCCTTGTATTGTACTGATACTAAGAAAACTCCTTTAGCAAATGTGTGAAACTCCTAACTCTTTTAACTAAGAGGAATTAACTAGGTCCCAATGCATTAAACTGTGAATACATCTGAACAAGTACCTTTAAAACAAACCCTTGAGCATTTTCTTTATGATGACCCATAGAAGCAGTGCATGATTTTTTATCACTGTTCTATAAGAGACAAACTGCAAGTCCCTCATGAGAAATTACAAGAAATTACTGTATTTTTGCAAAGTTCATAATTTAGTCATTCATGCATTTGCTACAAAAATTGTACATTTTTTAGATGTTTTTTATCCTGAATTATATGTGAGGAAGTCACTAAATTTGAAATTATCTCAGCCAGTGGCAGTTTTTTGTCCTGACTTATTCATCTCAGCTATTACAAAAAGTGGAACCATTGCTTCTCCTGCTTGAATGCACTGCTGGATCTGCTTAAGTAGTGCCAGGTATACCCTGACTTCAGAGTGCACTGCTGTGCACCTGTGTGGTGATATATCAACAACAAATTTTTATTTTCTTTGACAATAGGTCTTGATGCCTTGCTATCAATCCTTTGTATTATTCCACAGCACACAGTTCTTTTAGACTCTGTTGGGGACAATACTTCAATTTATCATAAGCTGGGTCCGTATCCCGCCCTTCTCATGAAATACATTCTCTCTACGGTTGGCTAAAATGTTGTTCTTGCCCCTCATGCTCTCAGATAACACAATATGAATATGCAAATTCATTACTTCCCTGTTTGATAATCACAGCTGAAACAGCAGCAGTCTTGAAAAGCTCAACCTGATTGAAAACACAACAGCTTCATGCTAAGCAGAATCAAGGGACTTGCATCACTTAGAGACCTCAGACTAAAAGAATTAAAAATCTTTCTCCACATGAAGGCACAGACTTGGAGTTCTATTCATAATTTTAGTTTGCCATTCTCTGAGTCCCAGGCTAGTTTCAGAACTGGTTTTCTATCATCTATCAAAAATTTTCCACAGCCATAATGTATCAAGGACGACAAAAACAGAGTTACAAAGATAGGGCTGCCGATTTCTCTGTAAGAATGAATCCAGCACTGCTATCTTCAGAAAACACAGAATCACCAAACTTCCCTGCAGTGAGGAACAGTCATAATGGGAACATAATTCACAACACTGCATCTTCTTCTCCAGCAAATATACTCTTGAATGTGCTCATATCCTATCTGTAACTTAGTTTTCTCTCCATTACAAGAAGCAGAATTAAACATCTCTAACATTACCACTTACACCTAACTTTCTGGACAGTTAACCAGGAGTTCTCACTCAGAACTCTGATATTTAACATATACACAGAGAATATAAAGTATTGTCTGAAGAAGGCTTCAGTCAAAGCTTATGACAAAAGGTCAGATGAAGCACGAGGGAGAGTCACCCATGATCTTTCAAAATTAATTAATGTTGTAAGGCAACAGAAAGCAAGCCCTTATATGGGTCAGTGCAGCTGCAGCAGTCAGAGCAACTTGATGGAATGGTCAGTCACTGTGACTGTAGAAGTGACTGAAGAAGTGGAATAAATGCAGATAGATTGTTTTGAGGTTTCATGTTATGTTTGCTGCATATTTTCAAAAGTTAGGAAGTTAAGAGGGTTATGGAAAAACACATTCACAGAAAGGATTCTCCAGTACTGCAAAAGCTGTGTTAGCTATTCAGACAAAGTGATGTTGAATCACAGGTAGAAAAATTACTGCTTAATGGTTTTATTGACATCCCTGCTTCTGTGGCCTTACTCTGGTTATGCAAAAGAAAGCAGGAGGCATATGGTTTGTAAGTGAAATGAATTGATTTCTCTTCTATAGATTTAGCTAGTGTTTACCATCAACTGCTTCTGCACCAAGGCTCTTATGACAGACTTGACCTCATTGGGAAGGTTTTCTGCATTTGAAGGACTTTTCTGCTATCAACTTGCATATGCTTGCCAGCAATTCATGATAATATTGTGATAGGTGTGTTGCAGAAATTGAAAGCCATGTAAAGCTAGGTAAACGAGAAGTTTTATTTAGAGTTAATAACCTGTGATAGCACTGTATAATTGTACTTTTTCCTCTAGAGTAAATCTGTCCAAGAACAAATGAAAGAAAAAAAATGACCAAACTAAAACTTCTTTGAAAAACCTTCCTCTTTCTGGACATTATAAATTTCTTGAAGCATGATCGTACTATGGTCTGTCACAAAAAATTTCTGGATAGGGTGGGTTTGGGACAATCAGCCCACTTCCTACTGCAGAACCCTTCAGTCATGTACATTGCCACAAATATCCTATTACATTGATTGGTCATTAGCAATTACATCTGAAATAACCTTCTTGTCACATTCCTGTGTAACAATAACGCCACTTAGTTGGCTTTGAGGTTCATCCACTAAGGAAATTCCTTGTAAATTGTGTATGATAATGATTCTCAGCTTACCTGTGTTGACTTTGCTGTTTTTCTTCAGGTTCACATAGTGTTGGGGTTTGGGA
>VYXG01005539.1:0-29693 GCA_013397235.1 Lanius ludovicianus
CCGTCTGCCGCCAGCTGGGCTGTGGGAACATGGGCTGGCTGTCGGCCGGCCCCACGCAGCAGCCGGCCCCCGCCTGGCTGGCCTGGGTGGGCTGTGAGTACGGGGCCCACTCGCTCTGGGTGTGCCCCTCAGCACCCTGGAATCTGCAGAGCTGTGGTCCAGGTGGGGATGCCCACGTGGCTTGTGACGAGGACAGTGATGGTACTAGAGAAATATCCAGCTCTTCCCTGAATGCTGCCACCTGCACAGGTATCCTTGCCTGTGACAGCACCCCCCACACCAGGATGGCTGGGATCCCCGTCCATTCACTTCTTGCCCGTGTCCTCACACAGGGGTCCCTGGCAGCACAGTTGCAGCGGTGACCGTGGGGACCGTGATGATACCAACTGTCCTGTGCGTGGTGCTGGGGATGCTGCTGTGCCGTGCCTGGCGCCGAGGTGGGTCCTGGCACTGAGGTGGGTGCTGGCGGGTGGAGGCTGGCTCAGGGTGGGACGAGTTTCGTGGTTTCGGTGCTCCTGCCCTGTGGAATGGCTCCAAAGGTGGGCCGCGGTGACCCTGGTGCCATCCACTGTGGCCAGGGCTCCAATTAAATGTTGCCTCTTGTTCCAGGCCCTGGTAGATATGCAGACGCCAATGCTGTCTACGAGGAGCTGGACTACACCACGATGCCAGAGTACCAGGACGTGCCCAGTCGCTCAGGTGGGTGCAGCCCCTGTGCTCCAGCTCTGCCCAGAGAGGCGGCTATGCCCCAAAGCCACATGGAAGCTCGGTGTCCTGGTGACCCTGCAGTGGCTCCTCGCCAGGAGCTGGGCGTGTCCCTCTGTCCCAGGGCGGTCCCACTGTGAGGTGTGAGGTTGTGTCACCCTCGGTGCCACTTGAGGCCACACCCAAGTCCCTGTTTCTCCCCTGCAGGTTCCCTGTTGGAGGGGTCGGTGAAGAAGCTGCCATATTACAGTGGGGACAGCGTGGAGGAGAGTGACACTGAGGCAGCCCCAGGTAGGGCCACAGGGCAGGAGCCCAGCGGGGAGTGCAGGGGACAGAGGACACGGCCGGGCAGGGGAGCTGAGGGGACAAGTCCCCCCTTGTTAGTGTTCAGCGAAGCATGGCCTTTCCCTGTGAGACCCAAGGGCCACCAGCACATCCCCGGTGGCAAGGCCAGAGAGGATGGCACAGCGAGACTCCTGCCAGGGCCACTGGGTCACTGCCATGGACCGCTGTGCTTGTCCCAGACCCCCCTGCCAGGCCCGAGCAGGGAACCCTGGATGGCTACGACGATGCCCTGGATGTACCACAGGAGCCCCCCGCTCCCTGCACTGGGGACATCTCCCAGGGCGTGGCACAGAGGAGGTGGATCTGTGTCCTCCCCACAGGTAAGAGGGCTCACAGCTGCCCTGTCCCCTCTGCAGAGGCACTCCATGGCAGGGTTTGGCTGTGGGGGTGGGCAGGGATCCAGCAGCAGATCCATGGTTGCTGCAGCCAGACCCCAGGTGGGGCCTGTCAGGGGGCACACGGATCCCCCATGCACCCTTCTGTGCTGTCTCCAAGGTGGGATCTACTCCCCTCCAAGTCCCCCAGGAGGCACCAGGAACCCCTCGGAAGAGCCCCCGGTGCACACAGACTATGATGATGTTGGCAGCAGTGGCCTGGGGCCGTTGCCATGAGGATGCCTGGGCCATGGCACAGCTCTGGGGACTCGTGTGTGGCAGTGTGGTGGGGCCCTGTCCCCAGGAAGGGGTGGCCCTGCCCACAGAGGTCACCGCTCCCTGTGCAGCACTGCAGGAAAACAGCTCCTGTGTAGGGATTTCCTTTGATTTCTCTCTGAATTTCCCTTGTTTTCTATTAAAACACAAACTGGTCAGAGACTCACACCCTGGGCTGAGACCTCACTCCAGGGCTGGCAACTCCATCCCTGGTACTTTAGCCATCCCTTGGGGAGCTGGGGCAGGAAGTGGAAGCACAGATGTATCCCTGATCATGGTGGGCTCAGGGGGAAGACCAGAGGGAGATTGCTTGGATTGGCTGTGGGATCTTTATTTGGCACTTCCAAATGCACACAACTGTTCCCACCAACACCAAGAGGAAAAGGGAGAGGGCAGGACCAGGAAGCCCCGCAGATGCAGCAGGATCTTCTCCCTGTGCTCCATGAGTGGCGCAGGCTTAGACCCACAGCGAGCACTGTTAGGTCTCCAGTGCTGATAGTGGCTCCAGTGCCTGCATGGACTTTTCCTAAAGGAGAGGAAATCTCCTGAAGGAGGGGAGCGCCCTCCTGCCCCCCAGCAGGAGCCCACGGTGGCAGGGCAGCCGGGTCATGGCCCCTGCCTGCGGCACGTCGTGCTCCAGGAGGTTCCCGATCTTCAGGGCAGGCTGCAGTGCCTGGAGGGCATCCAGTTCCTGCAGCAGGGCCTGGCTGAATCCGTCCGTGCTCAGCCTGGCCATGGAGGACACAGGAAAAGAGAAGAAGGTGTTGTGGGGAGGGTGGTGCTGAAGCAGCCGGGATGCTGGTGCGCCCCTGCCTGTCAGGCAGCATCTGCTGCCCAGCTTAGGGATGCTGGGCATGGAAGGGGCCATGGCAGGGCCCTCACCCCAGGCTCCGCAGTGGGCAGGCGGGATGCCGCAGCTGCTGGCAGAGCTGCAGGACGCCGTGGGCTCCCAGGTCGTTGTCACTCAGGTCGAGGCAGGTGAGACGGGGCCCCTGGAGCAGCCGTGCGGCGAGGGCTGGGCAGCAGGCGCCCGACAGCCGGCAGCTCCCCAGCCTGTGGGGCCGAGGGAAACAGGGAAGGAGGGCTGTGGCCTCGGTTTGGTGAGCTGCCCCAGGTGGGAAGGAGGAAGCTCTGGAGAGGAAGGAGGGAGCAGTGGCCCATCCCACAGCCCATTACCTGAGTGTCTGCAGTGGGCAGGCACAGTGCTGGAGCCCCTCACACAGCAGCTCCACACCAGCATCGCGCAGCCCCTCACTGAAGGACAAATCCAGCTCCTCCAGGTACGTGCTGGTGCCCAGCACGGCGGCGAGATCCTCACAGCAGGCGCTGGTGATGCGGGAATACCGCAGCCTGATGGGAACCCCCAGGAAAGACCCTCAGAGCTGCCTGAGTGCCCTCAGTGCCACCCCACCATGGTGGCAGACCCCACCTTGGTGCCACCACCTTGAAGCTCCTTGCCCTGGGAGAGTGGGACAGAGGCACGATGCTGCCCCAGAGGGACCCTTTGGGGCACCTCCCCAGCTCTCGTGTCCACGCTGTGCGAGATGCCCGAGGGATGCTGGGGATGCTCACCGCAGAACACGCAGGCGGCAGCCTGGAGTCCGCAGCCCCTCACAGAGCAGGCGCACCCCGGTGTCACCAAGCGAGCTGTCACCCAGCTCCAGCCGGGACAGGCTAGGGTGCTCCGCCAGGAGTGCTGCCAGCTCCGCGCAGCAGCTCTCGGACAGCCAGCACCACTGCAGCCTGCGGGAGAGCACGGAGAACGGGGCCTCACCACACCGGTCCCGGCTGCTCACCTGCCCATCAAACCCGAGGGACAACACCCACCCCTAGGTAAATGGGGCCCAGCCTCCCCCTGGCCACTTGCCCGTGTCCCCAGGGAGCAGCGGGGCAGCACCCACCCACTCACCCGCTACGCTGCAGTTCGGGTGCCCCCACCTACACCCCAGGTCCCGGCCCCGGTTTGGGCTCCGCGCGTCTCTCACCGAAGCACCCGCAGGGCACTGCTCCGGTGCCGCAGCGCCCGGCAGAGCAGGTGGATGGAGCAGGGCAGCTCCTCCCGCCGCCGCCGCACGGCGAGGGCACCGGGATGTCCTCCGGCTCCCGAGACTCCCGAGCTGCAGGGGAACAGAGCCGCGGGGCACGCATAGCCCTCAGCAGTGACACCGGCACACAACCCCTCCCACCCCGAGCAGAGCCTCCAGTGCACGGAAGGGCTCCTCGGGAGGGACCTTTGTGGCTTTGGAGGGGTGAAGGATCTCGAGCATTGCTCCTGGAGTCCCCCAGGGCGATGTGAGCCATAGGGTGCAGTTAGCATTGCAGCTCCCTTTGCGAGGGAGAAGGGGGACGGGGAGCCAGTGACACCTGGGCACAGGTGGGCCTGGCTGACTCGAGCCAAGAAGCTCCATCACCATCAATCCCACAGTAGGCAGTGGATGGAGGAGCCCATGTGTTCCTTTTTCTCCCCAAGAATAAGTAAATCCTCTGCTGAGGAACTAAACACCCAGGGAAGGGCCAAGTGGGTATTTGGGAGGGAGGAGCTGAAACTGCTTTAAAATCATCCTTTGGGGCAGAGAAGGAGAAATCTTTGCAGTTTTGGGTCATTAAAGAAAGGAGAGGCAAGACTTACCAAGGCACAGATGCATCTAGCTCTGCCTCAGGATCCTGCCACTGGAAGGAGCATCCCTGGAGGGTGACACAGCTCAGCCCATCCCAGTGCTGGATGCAGAAGGAAAGAGCCATCTGGTCGTACAGGGTCAGCTTGGTGTCCTGCAAGTCTAGGTCAGTGAAATGACCCAATGCACTTTGCACAAAACTCTTCTCATTCATCTCGAACAAGAAGTGGAAAGTGTCCATCTCTGAAACCTTCAGTGCTTGGCCAGGCTGGGAGAGGCCTCTGTGCCTCCCCTGAAGCCACTTTAGCAGCTCTTCCCTGACTCGTGGTGAAATTCTGCACCCAATGGTTTTGTCCATGTCCTCTATGGATTTTTGGCTGACCAGACCAAAAAGGAATCGCACTGTTACGTTCAAATCCTTCCTGGACTTGCTGTAGCTTTCTAATAATTTATTTACATCCTTCTCAAGCCTCCCAGAGCTGCTGACCATTTCCCCATCATCCTCCAGAACATAAAACATTGCTGCAAAAAACTCCTGGAGATGCAGGTGGGTGAAAGCATAGACACTCCCATGGTCTTCTCCTTCCTTTGGGATCCTTTCATTGAGGAAGAAGGGGAGAAGACCTGGCTGGTCCAAGCCACAGTCCTTGATTTCCTTCTCCTCAAAGAGAACCTTGTGCTTCCAGATGCCGTTGGCAGCCAAGGAGCAAAGCTGGAGTAGGAACTGCTGGAGGACCTGTGGGTTGTCCCTGTCCCTGTGCTTCAGTAACTGGGAGAGGTAGAACATCATCATCCCTGTGGTGGCTTTGGAGCACTCAAGGAGGTTTTTTGTCCCACAAAGCTCTTGTTCAAGGATAGTGCAGACAGTCCAGCTCATAACAGGGATGACACACAAACTGTAGAGGAACTGGTTGCCTCTGGCAAACCTGAAAGCCTTGTCTCCTTTGTTGGGGTTCTCAAAATACTTGTGGAAATACTCCTCCCTCCTGGCTGCTGAAAATCCCAGTATCCCCATGTAATACTCACCCTCCAGGCACTGCACCAGGCTTCTGAGAGCTGTTGGCCTCGTGGTGATGAGCAAAGAGGCCTCGGGGAGAACAGTCTTCTTCAACAAGCTCATCAGGGTGAGCTCCAGTGGCTTCACCTCTCTGAGGTCAGAGCTCAGCTCAGCTTCAGGCTGAACCAAGGAAAACCCCAGGGCCTCGAAGCCATCAAAAATGAACAGGATCTTCTTCTGGTCATCCAGAATCTTCCCAGCTGGCACTTGCAGGCCAGGACAGCACTGTGAAACCAGGTCTGCCACACTGGCTTCCATGGGAAGGGTGATGGCTTTGCAATCAACGCAGAAGACAAAGTCAAACTGCGTGTGGAGCATCCCTTCTCCCCACTCGACCATCACCTTCCTGACCATCGTTGTCTTCCCCATCCCTGGGGCCCCCACGAGCACCACGACCTGCGGGGTTTGCCCATCTGCACCGGGTTCAAACAGCGCGGTGGTGACAGCCGTGGCTGCTCTGCTGCTGGTGTTGGCACATCCCTGGCTAGTTCCCACTGCTCCATCCTTGGCTCCGTGCTTGCTCCGAGCTTCCCTGGTAATGGTCAAGGTGGTGAAGCGCCTGTGGAAGGACAGGCTCTCCCTGGGACGGGCACCCAGCTCCCTGTCCTGGCGGGACTCCCGGACCATGTGCTCTCTGCTGTTCTGCCTGTGCTCTGTGCCAGTGAGAAGCAGGGTCAGTCCCAAGCCCAGATAAATTCCTCACCAGCCCACCCACACTCCTGACATATCAGCAGCCACTTATTCCAACGCTTT
Source organism: Lanius ludovicianus (assembly GCA_013397235.1). NCBI lineage: Eukaryota > Metazoa > Chordata > Aves > Passeriformes > Laniidae > Lanius > Lanius ludovicianus. The sequence continues at coordinate 6,126 of VYXG01005539.1, forward strand.
CCTAAGTCTAGCTGGGGCAATAAGGACATAATTTGTGAGGATTTGGGGACTCTGGTTCGTTGGGGGTTTTTCTTTCAGGTTCTGATCCTGATCTATCAAGTCTTGTTTTATCATGCTTATCCAAGTGGGAGCAAATGCAACTGCCTGAGGCTGCCTACAGCCTCTGACTAATGCTCCAGGGGACAAAGGCACTGTCCCTGGGCTCCACAGCACAGATCTCCACAGAGATATCCTTAATCCCATCCCAGGAGGAAAGGATCTGCCCAGCTGCCTGCCAGAAAATGCTGAGAGCACTTCTGTGCTGCATGATTTTAAACAACGCATTTATTGAGGAATTACAAGCCCATGTAATTCACTGCAGGGATGAGCTGCCTGGACAGAACTGGTGACCCTGTTCCCCTGCACTGCTTCAGCTAGGAGTGCCCAGGACTGAACTCAGAGCCCAGGCCCATGCAAGCTGGTGGGGAGGCTCCAGGTGAGGCTGCTCAGCATTCCAGGCTACTAATAGTCCCCCCAGGGGGAGCAGGGCTGGGATTTTTACTGTAAGAACTTCCTGCTGCCAGGCAAACCCACCTTGACTGCTGCAGGAAGTCATTCCACTGTGAGAAACGTCCTTCATCCTGCTTCCCCGGGAGTTCAAGGTGAGGACAAACGGTGCTGCCTGAACAGCCACAGGGTTTTGCTGCTGTGTGGCTTTTCCCCCCCTCTCCAGCTGTGGGTGGGTCGTAACTGGGGCTCTAGGAAAGGACAGAGGCTCCTTTAGGAGCTTTGGATGCTCAGGGATGAAATGGGTGTGAGCCTGTGCTGTGACCTGCTCTCCTGGTTTGCCTGCTCCAGTTTATGAACAGTGCACCTGTGTCTGGATTAGGAGGGGGTAACCCTCTTGATGATTTTATTGTCTGTGAGTGATGATTTTCTTCCCATGATGGAAAAAAAAAAGCTTCAGGATGATGTGTTTAGCAAAGCTGCCTGTGAGGGATACTGAGAAAGGGGGAAAGGATGTTTTAAGGCACATTGGGAGTTTAAGGACTCCTTATGGATTCTTTTCTTTCCTTGCTCAGAGTCAGGCATCACTCTGTCTCTCCTGCTTGCAGGATGTCAAATAATTCTGGAGATAACTGCTTCTCTCTAAAGGAAATTGTATCAAGTTGTGCCTGAGGAGATTGAGACTGAATATTGGGGAAAATTCCTTCACTGAAAGGGCTGTCCACCCCTGGCACAGCTGCCCAGGGCAGTGGTGGAGTCACCACCCCTAGAGGGATTTAAAAGCCACTTGGATGTGGCACCTGGGGACGTGGGTTAGTGATGGCCTTGAGCAGTGCTGGGGAATGTTTGGTCTTGGTGATCTCAGAGGGTTTCCCAATCTGAATAATTCCATGATTCTATGTTCCCTCCCAAGGATGCTGCTGCCACCAACATTCCCGTGTGGGTTTTGCAGGGGGAAGCTCCCCAGGAGTCAGGGCTGTCTAAATCCCTGCTAACTCCTCCTGGGAGGTGCTGTGAGCAGAGAAGGAGGGGGCAAATCCAGTAGCTCCGTTTCTAAAGGTTTCCCACTCCCTCTGACCTTGAAAAAGCCATTTTCACCTTGCTGTGTCTCAGCAGGGCTGCTGCTCACTGTGCCTGCGCTGCATTAGGGGGGATGTGACCCTGCCATGGGGAGAAGGGGGAAGTTTATTGTTTCTACAGCTTTTCCTTTGCTTCCCTTTTTCCTACCTCAGTTAAAAAAAAAAAAAAAAAAAGATAAATTCAGAATTTAAATATAACGTGAACTCCGGTCCAAGGCGTGTGAGAGCATCACATGGGGCTGCTTATCTCCTAAGGCAGAGGCAGAGGGTGTGAGCATAAGGAAACCGCTGTCACAACCCCCAGCCTCAGCTCACCCAGCTTGCAGGAGGTTCCCTCCCTCCTCCTGCCACCCTGAGTATATTCCTGCCTGATACAGAAGTAGCCAAGAGATTTTGCTAGTCTAGGAAGGGGTGGTTTGGGGGTGTCTCCTGCATTAAACCGTGGATTTCCACTAGTTTTGCAGGAATGCAGCCCCTCTGCTGCTGTCAGTAGATCAGCAGATTTGGGAGGCATTAGGAAGGGGAAGCAGCTGTTTGGAGCCATGGAAAGGTCTTGGCTGTGCCTGGCACAAGTCCCTGAAAGAGCAGGGAGTGCTGGCACTGCTGGGTGTGGGACCAGACAGGGAACAGAGGGAACATCAGCATCAGCCACAACTAATCCTGCCTGTGCCAGCCTGTCTGAGCTGAGCCGGCTCCTGGAGCCAAGGACTACAGCAGAATAACCTTGCTCATGCCTACCCAGAGGGGGTGTGGGTACCTGCATGCCAAAGCAGCCCCTGGAAGCACAGCCTGTCCTGGGAGATTTGGGTTCTTGCATCTAGCCCCTCATTCTGCAGCTCTCTTCAAACATGGGCAGGATTTTCCTTTGCACTGGGATTTAAGCAGCCTGAGTATTTCTTAGGCATGACACGCACTTGGCTGGGCACTGGTGGGTGGTTTGGTGGGTTCCAAGTAACCGATGGAGGCAGATGGGCATGCAGCACACAGCTTGATTTACTCTGAAATAAGGGCTAAAAGAGGTCCCAGAACCTGCTGAGGTTTGGGATACAAGCAGGAAGTGACACAGGGATGGGAATCTGAGTCCTGTACCTGGCTGGAGGGGTGAGACTGTGACAGGGAAGGCTCTTTGTTTTTAGCCGGTGAGGATGAGGGGGAGAAAGAGGATGAGGAGGAAGCGGCTGTGTCTGGCAGTGCCTGGCTGTCTGACAGCGCTCTGCAGTGGGACCGGGCTGCATGCCTGGCTCTGGTCTTGGAAGGGGTGTCAAAGCCCAGCCTGCTGGGACAAGGAGTGGTCTGGGGAGAAAGGAAGCAGAGCTGGCACAAAACTACCCCAAGGTGCAGCATTTCAGTGTCCTCCCTGCACTGTGCAGAGCTTCTCCTCAGCAAGTCAGTTTGCCATTCCTTAACTCACTGGCAGCGATCATCTCAGTTGGAATCCCTTATCCTGGTGGGAGGAGACTCATACTCCTTTTGCCTGTGGTCTACACACAGGCATCCCAATTTATCAGGCTGGCCCCCTCCCAGGTATTCTTCCCAGTGTGTCCCCCCACTTTGTTGCTGTGTTTCCTGTAATTGCTGCAAATCCAGGCAGGATTTGAAGGAGAAACAAATGGAGCAGCAGAGGGGTCAGTGCCGCAGGGACAGTCCTGAACTGCTGAGCCAGCTCAGCCCCAAATGACGTGGGACGTGGAGATGCAGCTGGGCTGCCTTTACCACCCTGCAACCCCCCTTGGCAGCCTGCCCCTCCAGATCCCAGCCCTTCCCTCCGGACTGGAGCGCCCTCCCTCTTCCCCCCCTCCCCGCTCTCCATCTTCATGCAGTCTGCAGAGGTGCATTGTGGGAAACTCCCAAGTTTCCCCCCCCTCCTCTGCCTGCCTCCCTCCCTCCTCTCTGCGCAAGAGCCAGCTCCCAAGGTGTGACTCGTCCGGCCGGAGGACAGAGGTAAGGGATGCCGCTGGGATGGGGGGAGCGGGCCAGAGGGGCCGGGGCTCCCGGCTCCCTGCTCCGGGACGTGTGGATGTCCTGCGCAGGGTGACAAAGCGAAATGGAGACGTGGAGCTACCTGCTCAAGGTGAGTGTCCACCTCCTCGCAGCCGCCTGGGATGGAGGCCGGGGGCTGCCATGCCGGCCTCCTCTGGAGCCGGCACCCCACAGCTTTCCCTGTTAAGAGGCAAAAAGTGCCTTTTTGACCCCAAACAAGGAGCGCGGTGAGGATGGCCGGCCCCGAGTGGCTCCCTTCCCGTCCCAGCTCCCATGTTCTGCTCCCTGAAGGTCAGGCAGCCACAGAAGGTGTTTCTGCAAATGCACGGGTGCCTCCTGCCCGCTTCCTGCCCGCTGCTTCCTGCAGCCTCCACGTACCTGCAGCCTCGCTCGCCGCCTTTGCGGGCTGTGCCGTCCGGCCCGAGCGGAGCCCTCCCTCCCGATCCGAGCCGGGCCCGCGGGAAGGAGAGGCCCCGGGTGCCGCAGCAGCGCTCCGGAGGCAGGAGGGAGCGGGGCACAGGGAAGCGGAGCCGGCCATGTGCCGGAAACAGGGCTGCTGGGAGGGAGGAGGAGAAGCAGCATCCCCAGCTGAGCCCCTCCAGCCTTGGCAGGAGAGCTGGTGCACCTCCCTGAAAGGTTTTGAGCAGTTTTCCAGCTGTTTTCCCCCTCCCATCTGCATGGGCAGTGCGATTTGTTTGCCTTTTGCTCTGCCTGGATGGATTTAATGACTTTGTTTAATTCTGTCAGTCCTGAGGCAGGAGGGAAGCAGGAACAGCCAGCAGCGTGTGGTTCACAGCCTCCACCTTTTCCGAGGAAAGGAGGTTGTTTTGTTAGGCAGGGGGGATTTGATGTCAATTAGGGGGTGTATCCTTTGATTTGACCCTGGGTTTGTGCTGGAAAGGAGCTCACAAAGGGAAATCTGCCCCAAAACACCTGAAAGGGAGAAAGATGTCAGAGGCAATAGTGACTGTTTTAAGGGAGGTTATTGCACCGAAGGAGTGGGAGAGAGGTGGGTACCACACCAGGGTTCCTGAGTCATGGTGTGTGCTTCCAGGGAGGGAATTCTTTGGGAATGTCTCAGGCCCTTCAGTCTGATGTCCCTGCTCTCTGTGCATCCATGTGCACTCCTGTGATGTGTGCTTGCAGGGACCTGTTGATTTGCTCCTGTTTACTTCTCTGTCCCTCTGGCGGCTTCTGGGGAGGGGCAAAGGGGGAAAGAAGAGGATTTTTAAAATTGAATCGAGGTCAGGCTGGCAGAACTTGGGCTTTGGGACAAGAGGGGGAAACCTCCCCACTGCAGCCCCGTTTTCCTGGGTGGGGCTTGGGCAGGATGCCGTCAGGAGAAGGAGGATGGGCTATGCTGGATTAAGCTCCCTGCTCCATCTCAGGACTGACCTCCAAAAGTCTGACCTTCACAGCTTTGACCTTCAGCGTTTTCCATCTGTCCTTTCTCAGCCACGGTGCCCAACACCAACATCTAACCCTGTGATATTGTGGTAGGGTGGAGGAAGAAATCCCAGATCTCACCTAAATGCGGATTTTCATCCCTCTGTGTCCATCCCCTCCCCTGGCAGGCTGCTGGGATAGGGGGTTGAAGAACACCCTGGCAGAGTGTCCCCAGTCTGGATCAGGTGTTGGGGCTGGAAGATGGGGCAGAGGGAGGGACGGAGCTCCCTGAACAGGGATTTCCGTGCTGGAGGAGCTTTGGCCATCCTTCCCCAGATGCTTCCCAGTTTTCTGCCAGGAAGGAGAGTCCTCTGATGCTGCTACACAAGGTAAGGGATGGGTTTTACCCCAGAGAGTGCGAGGAGCCTCCCTGGAAGGTCACTGCCTCGTGCAGAATTGGCCCCTCATCTGCCTGCAGTGGCTTCTTAGATTTCAGCTGCAGAGCAACAGTTTTCAGGCTGACGCCTGCAGATTCAGGGGCTGCCAGGTTCCAGACCCAACTCTGCATGTGAGGAACTGCTTCGAGAATCTTTTTGCTGGCCCCAGCTGAGCCACAAAGGAGGTGATGCCACATCAGGCAGAAGGGATGGATTTAGGATGCCCATAAACTGGGAAGGCATGTTGAATTTGCTGCTGCTTCCTGCAGTGGCTGGGGCTATTTCACTGTGTCGCATATACCCCTCATCCTTTTTTGCCTGTGGATATTGAATTTGGGATACAGGACTGGGAGGAAGAGGCCTTAAAAGCAAGATCTGTCAGAAACGGAATTGGCCTCCTGAAGCTGGGGAATGGGTTGTGGTTGCTTTGGGAGCAGCACCCTGATTTGGAAGCATCTCCCCTCTTCCCAAAGGCTTTTCCCAAGAGCTGGCAGGCCCAGGGTAAGGAGCAGGGCTTTGTGGTTGGAAGGAATGAATGTTCACCCTTTTCCAAGAGGCAGAGAATGTTTGCTGACCCTGTAATGTTATCCCTGAGCTGGTACCATGGACCCAGAACTGAGCAGGGAACCAAGACAAGCCCCATGACCCCAGCCAGGGTGTTGCTGGCACTGAATTATTGGCTCTGGGAGGGCTGGAAAAACATTATAAAGAAATGAACTGAGTGTGTCTGTAAAAGTCAAGACATGAGGAATTGCTAGGGTAGGGTGCAGGATGCACCCAGATCCCTGTGAGGTGTCATACTCATGGGTTAAGGTTCCAGGATTCCTGTTCCAAAATGTTCCCCATTATTGCTCCAGTGCTTTGATCCAGTGTCCTGACAAATAGCTGCCATGGAACAAAAAAGTCATCCTGACTGAGAAGCCTTTCCTTTGTTCACTAAGTTTCTGTCTTGGGGTGGGGGATGCTCAGCCCTGCCAGGGAGAGGCTCAAGATCTAACACTTCATTGTTTTTGAAGGGTAAAAGCTACAACGTTGTTCTGCACCAAAAAAAAAAAAAAAAAAAAAAACTATAACAGGGGAAAAGTGAATTTGATTTTGTGTCTGAGGGGGGTTCAACCCCAAGATTAAAGTGAGGTTAGCACAGCAAATTGAGGTGCTCTGAACCCTATTTTAGGAGCTTGAGGACTGTGTTAGGATCCTGAGGAGCCAGACTTTGCAGCAGGGTATTTTCAACCCAACCTTAGCAAAGTATTTCGAGATTCTGTCGAATTCTAGAAATTATTTTTCTCTAAGATGCGTCTGAGAGTGCAGCTGTATGGGAGGGGCTGGTGGCACTTGAGGGGCCTTGCTAGGTGTGGCTTCTGCTGCTGACCACAGGCCAGCGCTGTGCCGGATGTGGCTCAGTGCCCACCCCTACGGAGTCAGTCGGAGCACGTGGCTGGAGACAAAATCTTCTCTCTCCCACGGCTGTTTGGTAGTGCCTGGTTTTTGCTGTGCACGTGGCTGTGTGCAAGCAGGGTGTCTTACCAGGGTGGGTTGGAGGTGTGTTTAGGGCTAAAAGCCTCCAAAGGAACATAGGTTGAGCCCCTGGCAGGAGTGTGGTGTGTCTGCAATGCCACCTCCATCTCTCTGAGAATAAAATGTCTGCCACATCCATCCCAGCAACTCTTTGGGGACAGGATGTGTGTGGTTTGCAGTGGTGACGCTTAGCTCAGAGCTTGTCATCTGCAGAGGTTGTGGTGCAGAAAAAGACCATAAATGTGCTGTTCCTGGGCTCTTGCTGGTGGGGAGTCTGAAGTGCTGTGTCACCTGTGTGGGCAGCATGGCTGGGTAGCCTCCAGAGAGGATGCTGGTACCAGTGTCACACCTCTGTGCAGCTGGTGACCCAGGGTCTGCATCTTAGAGCCCTTCCCTTTGCAGATTTAGGGCAAAACCATTTTTGCTGGGCTACAGAAACCTGTCCTGTTCCCACACCTCACCTTAATGCCAGGTACAACCCAGTCTCTGAGTGTAGATGTGTTGCCCATCCTGGGAGAGAGAGGATGTGGCTCAGTGACACTGGGAGTGAGGAGGGGCTCCTGGCTATTCTCTGGGTGCTCTAGGGGTAGTGGGTGCAGGTTTTTGGTCACTGCCAGCACCAGTTGGACCGGTGAGGAGTGTGCTGTGGCTCGGGGCAGCCGCAGGAATTGCCGCAGCCATGGAACAGAGGCTTGGCTGGCAGATCTCTCCCCGTGGCAGTGATTTGAGGCTCCTGCCACTGCTAAAATACTTCCAGCATGTGACACTCTCCACAACAAGATTCAAAGGGCTTGTTTGAGAGGGAAACGTTTAATCCAGGAATGGGGGGAGGGATGTGGGGAGTAACAAACAACAGATTGGGAAAAGGATTCATAAATATCTCATCAGAGTGAACTAGGTCACCGGTGTTTGCTGCAACTTGGTGCTGCTGTCTCCGAGGATTGAATTTGGGAGGGCTGGGAAGCACAGGAGGCTCCTGCACAGCCTGTCCCTTGCTGTGCAGCACTGAGGCCGTTTGAAAGCATCTGTGACAAGTGACTCTGCTGGCGTGAAGCTTGCGTTGCATTTTATCACGTTTGCCGTGCGTTGCGTCAGGAGTCGTGGGCTGAAATAGCCTGGAAGGCAGCTAAAATCCTCCTTGGGGAGCTGCTCACGGCAGCTGAGGGAGCACAAGCTCCTTATGTAAAGCTGCTTTAATATTTATGGTAATATCAGAGGCGGTGCATTACCTCATCCGTCTTTGCTGCACTTCTTGGGCATGGGGAAAGGCTTAGTCACTACTCTGCCGTCCTTCTCCTGGGTGCTTGCCTGGCATCTCCCTGCCTTTAACATGGTTGTTCCCTCAGCAGCTCAGAAAAAAAGGGAGACATGCTGGTTTTCCCCATTGGAAATGGGGAGTTGAAGCACCGGGAAACAGGAGGTGCTGCTCAGTTGCAGGAGGGGACTGGACACAAATCCTTCCACAGGTGGCAGAGGGGACAGGCACAGACCCCTGAGGACACTTCCCAAAGGACAGGGTGGTCCAAGCTGCGTTCCTTAGGGCTTAGACGAGAAGGTGGAGGAGAGTGGGATGGTGAGAGTGCTGGGAAAGGAGCTCCCTCTGCTGTGCCAGAGCCACCTTTGGTGCCAGCTGCTGTTTCCTTAGGGAGAGCAGGGGTCTGTCTGTCCTGTGCTCAACGGGATGAATGCCTTTCTTCCAGACAGGCAGGAGTGACAAAGAAAGGAAGAGGAGATTAGGTGATAAAGGGGAAGATTTGAAGATAAGGTGTTTCCTGCCATCTCTGGCTCTTTCTGCACAGTATTGTTCCAGGTCAATGTCAGTAGCTATTTCCAAGATGGATGTTTCTGACTGGAGGACAACTGGAGTGTAGGGATGAACCTTTGTTGCAGAATAAATCCTGATACATAACCCCACTATGCTGTTAAATCCTTCCTTGCTGCAAGTCTCAGTGTAGCAGTTGAAAACCTGATAAACACACAATGCTTTTCATAACAGAGGAAAAAACCCTATGGATGAGCTTCCCACTGTACCCCAGACCCACACCCTGGAGCAGCTTCTTGGTCATGCAGTGTGACTGACTGTAGGGGCTGTCAAACCCCTGTGCTGGCAGGAAGCCCCTGTTTAGATAAAGGGGAGTGCACAATCTCCAGATGTGGGGTCTGACAAGCCCTTGCCCTGGCAGGAAGGCCTGGAGATAAGGAGGTTGTGCAATCTCCTGCAGGCTCCTCTTTAGGAAAGCCAGAATCTTTGGTTATGGTGAGAGAAGACAGACCCATGATCCTCTAGGGAACCATATGTAAATTCCCTTAGTACCTATTGGCTTTTCACCCTTTCACACCCACCTCTGTACCCCCATAAAAGAGACCCCTCTGCCCCGAGTCGGCAGAGGATCAGTGTCTGGTCGCCCTTCGCGGAAGATGGAAGAATGAAGTGACTTCTGCGGAACCACCAGCAGGACCTCTCCTCTCTCTATCTGGGCCTGGCCCTGGGGGGTTTGCCTCGCAGAGCAGAGCTGAAATCGCTCCCTGAATCACCAAAGAGCTGAGGGCCTGCTGAGCCAGGCACCTCTGCAGGCACCCCGAGAAACCACGACCCCCTGGGAGACGGTTCCTCACGGGATCACCTCTCGGGCCAGCCACGGCTTCTTGGGCCTGAGCCTCAGACCCCAGCCAGCCCCCAGCATTAGTAACTGACTTTCCCTTCCGAAATGGAAGCAGTAGGGGGGGATGAGGGGGGGATTGGATGGGGCTGTCTATGCAGAGGGAAGGGGCCATCCTGATGGAGCTGTGCCATGGCACAGCTTAGCAATGACTCATCTGCTCCGTTCGGTGCAGGATTGATGCAGCTTTCATCTGTGCACGCAGGAGACAGATGAATAGATGTGTTTGGTGATTTGCTGGGATTTGAGGCAGGAAAGGTGCCCTTCAGGGAGCCAAAGCAAGCTGTTCCTCTGCTGGCCTGTTGCTCCAGCGGAGGACAGCTTGTTGCGCTGGGTGAGTCCGACCGCACTGACCTTGAGAGCATCCCAAGGGAGCTGTGGTGTTTGTGTGCCAATCCTTGCAGCAGCAGCAATCTGGAAGGCTTTCCTTTTCCTTTTTCTTCTTTATCATCCCTGGTTTTATTACGCCAGCTCCCTCTTCCCAGCCTGGGAAAGAGCTGCTTAGCTGCTGGCAATAAGAACCTCCCTGAAAAGGCACTGATTGTTAAACAGAAATAGCATGGAGCAGGGAAAAGGGAGGGAGTGAAGCCTGTCTCCCACAAAATCTTATTCCCAAGTGCTGCTGCCTGTGTAGGAGGCAGAGAGGGAGCTGGAAGGGGGAGGAATGGGTAGACAGGCAGAGACAGCAACTGACAAGAGAGAAAGGAGGAATAAAAAGATGTGAGGAGCTTATAAAGAAGAAAGCAAAGGTAGGAAAATGTGTTATTAGAGAAAAACTTGGTGTGATGGAATGGGGGAAGAGGAGGAGACAAAGGAATGGGGAGGAAACAGGCTTAGTTTTTGGAAATGAGGAAAGAACCTCTCTCTTCAGTCTAGGGGAGACAGAGGTGCTTAAAGGTGAGCCCATTGTCATGCCTTTGGATGTATGGGATGGAGAGAGATGATTCCCAAGGTAGGGAGCTAAGAGCACACAGAACAGGGTTAAGTACTGGGATGGAAGAAGATGTGCTGCTAAGGGTACCCAGGACCCAGAGGAGGAGGAGTCAGGCCAGAGTGTCTGGAGAGGTGCTGAGTGATCCTGTGGCTACCTGTAGTGATGGAAAACCACAGACAAAAGCCCTTTTATGCAGGCACTTAAGAACCGCCAATATTGATTTTTGGCTTAGTTTGGTTTCTACATCTTTTAAAACCTTTTCTAAGCTGCTTGGGGGGTTTGTGTTGCTTTTAGTGGAGATTCGCTTAGAATCAGGAAATTCTGTTTGTGGCAGTGCAGGGCATGGTGGCAGGGCAAAACTCCACAGCCCAGCATGGGCTCCAAGCAAAATCAGCTTTCCTGCCCCCGGGAATCTGGATCAGTGAGGGCTATGGATAAACCCTGAGGTGCCTGGGCTGTGCAGGGTCCCCCTTTCTCAGCTAAAAGGTGAGTTTGCCATCTCTGTGATTTACCTCACCATCTCCATAGGCTGCACATGGTTTTCCTAGGGAAAGAGCAGAAGTTTAATGCTTGGTCCATGTGCTGTAACCACATGGATATCAATGTGTGAGTGGCCTAGTTAACTGATATCAAAGTAACAAAGAAGGTAATTTAATATTTATGGTATGATTAATCTGACTCTCCCTTCTTTAACCTCTGAGCCCACTTCAGTTGTGGGCTCCTCTTACTATTTCTTTGTGTTTCATTGTACCAGATTGAAAAAAAGGATAAATTGATCCCAAACCAGAGGAGCAGAGTCCTGGAACTGACTGTGTGCAGCCTCAGCCCTGGATTTATGTAGGACTTGTGCTGACAGAGCAGTATGGATGCTCTCTGGAAGCACAGGAAAAGGTGAGGCAGGTGATATGTACAGAAATATTAAAGAATGAGCACCAAGAGGAAAATATCCTTGCACTTGGCCAGGCCCGTGTTTCCTTCCCAAGTCGCAAGCCACAGTGATGTCTGAAGCTGGGTGAACGTCCAGGGTGGGGTCTGTGTGCTACAGGATGCCCAGGTGTCTGATACACACTCAGCAAACTCTGAGAGGGGCACAATTGGGCTTTCCCAAAGGGTTTAGTATCCCAAACTAAGGAATGCAAGCATTGCCCAGCTGCAGTCAGTGAGAAATACGGGGTTTTATGGTCAGCGGGCCTGGTACAGTGGGAGGAGCTGGACTGGAAGATCCTTGTGGGTCCCTTCCAACTTAGGTTATTCTGTGAGAGCTATGGAATTCCATTATTTTGGTGCTGCAGTTCCCTCAGTCTGCTCCAGCTGCCTGGCACTGGAGCAGCTGGTGGCCACCAAGCAATGGCAAGGGAGAGCAGGAGAGGGAAGTGTTTCTGTCTTAGGAGCCATAAGGTGTTGCCCAGCTTTGCTCTAGACCCAAACCGGGCATTTCTGTGAGATTTCCTCCATTCCTGCCTAAATGGAGTTGAAAGTTCCACATTTGTCAGCCTCTTTTCCAGCAGAGTCAGCAGCACAGATCATTGCTGCAGCCCTGGGACTTTGTTCCTGTCATTAGAGGGGTGATCTGCCCTCTGAGCTATTGTGGAAGGAACCTCTGCTCGCTGAGGTTTTTGAGGAGCCTCTTCAGCTCTCGATCCAGACAAAGAGCTCTGATTTCACTTAGCAGGCAGAAAGCTCCCAGCAGGCTCCTGGCAGCCCTGAAGGTCAGCGGGGAGCCAGCAAAGCCGGTGGCTCAGATCCGATGCTGCCTCCTGGTTACTCTTTATTTCCCGATCTCGGAGCTGATGTGGTGCTGAACTGCCAGAGCCTGGTGGCAAAATGCCCAGTGCATTGTCCTCTCCTCCCATCACATGGAAGTGCAGCCACAGGAGCTCCATCCTCAGCTCACCCTGCCCTGCCAGATTTGTGGGATGAGGTGGTTGTGATGGTTTTATGTCTCCTCAAAGCCCACTTTGTCCCTTTGCTGAATTCCTATGGTGCAGCCATGCTGTTCACCTCTTCCATGAGTTCCCTGGGGAAGAGAGCCCCAGCTGATCACCAGCATTCTGTTTGGCTCCATGGGCAAGTCCAGTAAACCCTGAAAGAAGACAGGAGTGAGATGTCTCTATCACCAAGGGATCCAGCTCTGCAGTAAATCCATGCAGTCAATTCTCTGTTTTGCACCAGCTGAGGATCTGGCACTTGCTGTGTTTTGCTATTGCTCCACCAAAATGCTGGCAGGAATAATCCTTTTATCCCTGATACCTGCGAGAACTGAGGAACTAATCCTGGTTTTCCTGCAGTACACATCTGAAGGGAGAGTGTCACACAAGATCACTTATTAACCATTTCCTAAATGAACCTTGGGTTAGTGCTGCAAAAGGAAGGGTGGAGGGTGAGAAAATCCATCTGCTTTCCCATGGAACACAGTGTTCTCTCCTTATCCAGAAGGAATGGGAAGGGTGAGCAAAGGCAAAATAAGGTTTATTTGGTTGGATGTGAGTTTGTCATCGCTGACAAATGGCCTCACACACACAGAGCCCGGATGGAATTGGACTGTGGATGCCCAGGTCAGTCCAACTTGTTTGATGTTCCTGTTTGATATTAGGAAAAAGTCCTTCCCTGTGAGGGTGCTGAGGCCCTGGCACTCATTGACCAGAGAAGCTGTGGCTGCCCCGTCCCTGGAAGTGTCCAAGGCCAGGCTGTACAGGGCTTGGAGCCCTCTGATCCAGTGGAAGGTGTCCCTGCCCGTGGCTTGAACAAGGTGAGCTTTAAGGTCCCTTCCAACCCAGGCCATTCTCTGGTTCTGTGATCGTTGCAGGCCCAGAGCCTGTAGTGAATGCTTTGAATGGATTTCAGAGTTCTGAAAGAAGGAGCCAAGAGTTTTTCAGTTTTCCTTTCTTTCCTCCTCCGTCTCCTCCAGGCAGAGCAACACTGGCTCGCTCTGCCCTGTCACTCACCTCTCCTTGCTCTGCTTCCCCCTCCAGGTGCTGTATCATGTCCAGGTAGGACACTGCCAGCGTGACAAGCATCCCAAAACAACTGCTCCCAGCCCTTGAGCTCGGGTGGCTCCTCTGCTTCCTGCAGCAGCCAGGCAAGGGAGAAGAGCTGGGATAGCCTCGCACATCCACTTGCTGCCCACAGCACCCCTAGGATGGATTCCAAAGGCAACGTCCGAAGTGGAAACAAACCCGACGCCAAGGCCGCCAGCTCCGGGAAGCCAGAAAAGCCCAACCCTGGGCCTGCCACGAATGCAGACAAGAAGGAAGCCCCCAAAGAGCAGCCTGCTCCTGCCACAGCCACCAAGAAGGCAGGCAGTGATGCCGCTGTCGCCAACAACCACAGCAACCTGAAACCCAGCCCTGCTGCCACGGAGACGCAGGAGGCCAGCGGCCAGTCCCCTGACTCTGACCACAAGGGAAACAGCTCCGAGGAGTCACCGGGCAGCTTCTTCGACAACATGAAGCCCTTGATCATCGTCGGAGGAGTGGCGGTGGCTGCGCTGGCTGTGATTGTGGGAGTGGCATTCCTAGCCCGGAAAAAATGAAGACCGAGACAGGGTGGGGATGAGAAACCCAGCCCAGCTGTACAGCTCCTTTTGAGACAAATGCATGCAGAGAAATTCTATACATAGCTATATATAGAGAGAGCGAGCTAGATAGATCAACAACAAACACCAACTGCAACTCCAGGGTCTTGTTCAAGACAACTGTGCCAGTCTGACCCGTTGTGGGTAACTCCATGCACTCAGTGTGTTCTTTCATGTAATATATCTTGGCTTATACCACCGTGTATAGATTACAGCTTCTCCTGATCGGTGTAAATGACGGTGTCCCCTCCCCTCCACTGCTGTCCTCCCTGGGAGACACCCTCCTTCCCCCTTGCAGTCCCGTTTTCAAGTCCAAAGTGTTCTACGTCCCATCTGGAGTCCCCACTTTGTGTTTTGGTTTCTGTTTGGTTCTGTTTTAACTTGGGCTGTGGTAAAGAAGATGGAAGGGGAGTGCTAAGGCCCAGCTCGTGTGGTGTACTGGGCTGGGGGTGTTTGTCCAGCCACCCTGGGACATGGGAAGTGCAGGGGCAGTGGCAGGGAAGAAGCAGCTCCCTGATGCAACAGCCACGAGTGATCCCTATTCAGTGTCTGTGTACCTGCTGCTCATCATCCCACCTTGGAACACCCGCCTGGGAAGTGCCCCAGAGGAACCAGGGCGGCTGCAGGCAGAGGCTGCAGCGTGGCAGAGCCGAGTGTGACCCTGGGATGTTACATCAGGTCACTCCTCTGGCTGAGCTGCCAGCAGGACAGTGGCCAGAGGGGCTGTGCTGTGGCCTGGAGAAGTCTCATTGCAGTCTTCAGGATCCCAGGGCTCACCAGGGTCATGTGGGCAGCGTTTGGGATAGAGAGACTTTGTTTTGGATCTAGTATTTCCTAAAGTTAGGCTGGGCTTTGCAGGGTGCTGTGGCCTCAGTCCAAGCTCCCTCGAGGTTGGCTGGAGTATTTGTCTTCATTTTTCTGGGCTTTGGATAAGGACTTTCACTGAATTTTTTCCCCCCCACTGAAGGCTGTGATCTCTCAGCACATGGGAAGACAGGAAAAGGGGAGACGGGAGCTGGTCTTAGGGGCAGAGAGGACCTGGGACCCCATGCAAGTAACACTGTCCTACCTGCTTTATACCAGGGAAACCCCTTTCAAGGGCACTGGAGTCTGTCCTGAGTGGATTTCTTACCTCCCTCTTGTGACAGTTGTAGCAGGGATTTGTAACTCGTCCACACTTTGGAAATGAAAACAAATTCCCAGCCCTCAGGAGCAGCCTGATTTTATGGGTGAGTACCCTGGCTCTAAAGCCAGACCTTGTGAGGGGGAGGAGAGAAGGTGTTTAGTGCCTTTGGTCGATGTTCAGCATTTAACAGCAAGAGGTGAGGAGATCTGGCTCTGAAAGCTTCCATTAGGCTTCTCTTGGCTGCTGCAAAGAGTGTTATAGAAACCCCTTACATTTTGGGTTTAAGTTGGGTCAGAGATTAGATGAGGTCCAACGGGAGCTCGGCAGTGGCTGCAGCCCATGGGCAGGGGCAGGAGTGATGATTAGAGAGAGGCTGTGACACAGAGGGGTGAGCTCTGTTACAGAGCCCGTTGTGCACCTTTGGCTGAGATGGATGGGTGAACTCAGGGGCTGCAGGAATAGAGGGAGGTGTGCATTCCTCAGGTGCTGCCTGTGCAGTATCTGCCTCTGGCACAGTCCCTGGACAGGATGGCGAGAGAGAATAACCTGACCTGGCAATTCTTCTCTTGGCTCATATCTGTTTTACTTACCTCCAAATCTGACCTGCTGAATGCACATGGTCTTGGAATGCATTCCTACGGTGAGCTCAGAAAATATTCCCAAAGGTTCATGGCCTCTGGGAATATCAGATGCCATGTCCTGGTGCAGCAGGAGGTTGATGACTCCACCTATGCCAGCACAGAGACAGGGGTGGATGTGTCAGGCTCACAGGAGTTTTGGGAAGCAGGGCTACAGCTCCAGGTGAGATCCTGGTAGCCTAAAGTACTTTTGGCATGAACTGTGGATGTGTCTTCCAGCAGCAGTGTGTCACTTACAGCCTGGGGAAGGAAGGGTTAGAGGCAGAAGGGTTCTCCTCTCCCCTCAGATCTCTGAAGCACAACTTTGCAGGGAAATTTTCACAGGAAGTTTTGCTTACATTGCTCAGAAGGAAAGGAAATCACCCCCTTCTGCTCCGGTTCACGTTTAGCCAAGTAGGGTGGTGATTTCAGACAGTGACTTCTGTTTTCAAGAGATATTTCTATTTTTCCTGTTCCCTTCCTCCCTCTCAGTTCTGGCTTAGGATTATTTTTAGCAGTGTGTGACATTAGGCACAGCATTTATCTATTCTGCCCTGACCAGCATAGATAGATCGAGGGAGGAAAATGAAGCACTTGCTTTACTCGAGTCTCCAGTTTTACTTTCTAAAATGTTTTTATTTCCTTATTTTCACCTTTGGCAACAGAAGAGGGGAAAAAACAGTTCTCAGCCAATGGCCTTAACCTTTTCTCCATCTCCAAACCCTGCCTGCCCTTAGAGCCCTCGGATGCAAGGCCACCAATTTCATCCAGAAACACCACAGAGGTGGTGATGGGGCTGCAGCTCCTCATCTGGGCACGTCACTCATTCCAGCCCTCCCTGCACGGCAAACCTGGTATGTCCTGTTTGAAAGGGATTTTTGAACGTGGTGTGTCCAGTTCCCAAGGGATTTTCCACTTCCTGTAATCACTTAACAGTCTGCTGTCCAGGTTCAGCACCTGGAACCCACCTCTTTGTCAGTTTGGTTTGGAAAACACCTGTCTGTGTGTGTGTGTGTGCACTGCCCTGCCTTGAAACACATCCTCCATGTGTGTGTGCATGTACAAACCTTTGTGTGATACTGTTGCAGTCTGGGAGGGGGAGAGAATCCAAGCTGGAGATGCCCCTTCCTTTGTTCCCTGCATTCACACCAAGTGTCCGTGATGTCTTTTCTGTGCCATTCCCACCACGCCATGCAGCTCCTGAATTCCTTTCCGGTCCTGGTTTCTCCTCAGTGCAAGGAATGTCTGGCTGGTGAAGTTCTCAGTGTGTGGTGTGCCCGTCGTGCTCGGAGCCCTGAGCCCCTGCTCCCCTCCCTGGATAGTCATGTGGGCTCTTTGCTTTAAAATGAGGCACTTTTAGACTATCCTGGACTGTGCTGTAGCGCTTTTCCAAGTGTGAGTCTAGCGTTGAGCTGGGCAGATCCAGCATAGATGCCACAGTGCGCCGCAGCCCTGACTTGCAAACACCTCCTGTCCTGCCTTACTGTGCCAGGCTGTGCCATGCTTTTGTTCTGAGCCAAAAATGTCCAGCGAGCACCAGGCCGAGGGAGCAAATCCCCCTCTCTCAGCCCCAAATCTGTCGAAGCAGAAGGCTTAAATGACTGAACTCGCTGTGCTAAATAAATAGTTGTCTTTTCTCGTACTGAGCACACGCCGTTATTTGCTTGATGTCCTTCTTTGTGTGGTTTTTGTGGTATGAAGTCCTTCCAGTGACATCTCTGTGGGGAGAGTGAATTAACGCTTAAAACTAATCAGAGTCTGTGCTTGGGGTTTGAAGAGATCTAGATTGCTAGTTTACTCTTTTGATCAAGTCGATAAATTATAAATTGGCAAAACTGGTTTCAGACCTTTCAGCCTATCAGCAAAACTCTCGATTCAATCACTGCACCCGATCTCAATCTCTTTTTAGGGAATCATAAATTTTAGTTGAATATAAAGATGTCATTATGCTGTCTTGGACAACTCAGTAGAAGGTTTTCTGCTGCTTCTATTTTAAGAGAGATGAAATGGATTATGCTTCTGCTTCCTCTTCCTATTTATTTAATCCCTGTGGATAAGTCCTGTTATTCCTCGCAGTGCTGCAGCAGGATGCAAACAAATCTGGCAGCCAGGGGATAATGCAGCAGCATTTTTGAGAGGGTAAGAACGCATTCCTTCAGGTGCTGTTCGCCTGGGGCTCACTTAAAGCACTCAACAGTCACTTGCCCTAAAGCATTTCTTAAATCCATTAGGCTGGGTGTTAAATTAAACATCCATTTGTGTCTCTGACAGATTAAAGTTTAAGGGTTGATCCATAGAATACTGAAAACAAGAGGAATTTTTCCATTGGCTTCACCATGTTCTGGCCTTTGAGTTCTTGTTGGCACCAGGGATATGATCACAGGTCATCATAAAATCATCTCAATTACACATTTATTTTTAAATTGACACAAACGTTCCCTAGGCTGAGCGAAAGGAAAGTCTCTTCTCTGAGGTACCCTTGCTTATACTGGCATCCGGATTTGTGTATGAGCAACAGCAGTGCAACCAAAAACCCCTGGAGCTGGTGAGAGATGATTTATGCCTTAAAATATTCCCTGCTTTTCCTGGAAATGCTACTGGGGTTTAGAATTCAGCAGCCTTCTAACTATTCTTAGAATTGGTTGAAAATAACAGTGCTGAAAATTGAAGAGGAAAATGATTTTTCGAGAAATGAACCAAAAAAGGAAGGCAATGAAAAAATGTGTTTGAAAGGTGAAATTCTTGGAATTGAAATCAGCTTCATGGAAAGCTTCAAGTCAGTGAAGATTCTGAGAGGGTGCAAGGAACAGAGCACAGAATTGGAGAGAAAAAGCACTATTTAATTATCTTAATAGCTTTGGTAAGGACATGCTAACTTTTATACCCTCTCCCCCTCCCTTTTTTTTCTCAGAGAAAGGCAAAAATGGCCAGCTCTGATGCTGTGCAAATTAACCTCTGCTAATTGCCTTTTTCAGATGAATTCCTGCTGGCTCTGTGCAGGGTTAGAAAAATACCTGAAGTTTTCTACCACCAAGTCTGCATGATTAAGGGGAATTGCCAGGACACTAAGAGGGGCTTTGTTCTCTTTTCACGTGCTCTGCCATGACAAGGACTGAAAATTCAGCCTGCTTGCACTTCCATCTGCCTGGTCCATGCCTTCATGCTGGAGCAGGATTGCCAATGCCCTTCCAAGACTGTAGCACCTTGCTGTGGTGTCCTTCCCTTCACCACAAAGCCAGGAGAGGTCCATAGGGGAAGGCAGCAGCCTCACATCATGTTCATGAGCTGGCTGCAGTTCTTCTGTACAGGTTGGGCACTTCTCACCATGAAGAGGAATTGGCTTTGATCTGGAGCATAACACTTCTGTATTCCAGTAAATTCTCACTGCAGGATGTTGGAATTGGGAATATTTCCTGCTATTTTACACTGGAGGTATTTGGTCCTTTACTCTTTTGGAGAGAAATCTGCTCATGCTGAGGATCTGCTGGCACAATCTGAGTCTTATGAGTGACACTTTCCTGACAGTCCCAAAAAGCCATGGAGCCTGTGCCCCCATCCAACAACCCTTGGGGGGTTTAATCCACTGAATAAAGTGGGTTTATGATGACTTTTTCCTCTTCTTTTCGAGACATTAGTTCAGCCCTGTCACCTGCTTTCCTTTTGAATTCCCTAATTCCTGGGATGTCCGTTCACAAGACATCTTCAGCTGATACAAACTATGAGGTTCCATTGGTTTCTGGTTTCTGATCTGATTCATTGCTTCTTCTTTCCTCCTTTGGCCACTGCTCTGTACTCCCTTTCCTTTCCCTACTTTCTTCCTGGGCAACTCTGCAGATGTGGCCTCTCCATAGCCCAAGGCTGGAGCAGATTTTGGGTTGGCTAAGGCAGGTTTTGGGTGGTCCCCCCAAAATACAGGCAGTGCTGGGCCTGTATGTGTCACAGCAGGGAATGTGTGAAGCTTTGATCTGCCCTCACCTTAGACCTGAGGGTCTAAGTCTGCAAGAGTGCTTGTCTGCCACAGGATTTGTAATGGATGACAAACCTCCAGGAAGGTCCCATTCTTGTCCTTCCCTGTCAGTCAGGTGTGAGGTGTTCTGGCTGCTCGAGAGGGGCTGACATGGTGTGAGCACACACCGCACTTGGCTGCTGCCAGAGCTCCTTCAGCCCTCTGGAGCACCAAAAACAGAGGGAAAGGAGAAGTTCTGAAGTTGAGGACCTGCACTTCTGCTGGCCTGGAAGAAGCAGCTGTTGTAACAAAAGTGAGAGTGCAGGACGTGCAAAGATTGTCCCTTTTGAATGGGCTGATCAGGTGTCACTGGGTGATAGAGAACCGCAGGACTTCTGGGCTTTTAAACTTCACATTGCATTCAATTGACCATAATAGGCCTCAAAATCCTGTGAGAGATCAGAGCCTTTGGCTTTCCAAATTTGTGAGTTTGGATCTATTTTGTGCTACAGCTCTGCTCCCTCCTCTGGACAGTGTGTGCATGGATATGCAGTACTCTGGGACTTGTGCCTTCTGCTCTTAGATGCTCTTCAAATGAAATAGGGTTTTTTTCTGCTGAAAGCATAACCTGGGTTAAATAGACTTTGGACTGGCTGTTCCCATTTCTCTTCTGGTTGTTCCCATCTTGCAATTCACAAACAGTTTGGTCGCTTTTCCATTTCTCAGCCCCAGTGCAGCGTCCCAAGCATGAATGTACAGGTTCTTTCCGTCTGTGTGATGATGCTGCAGCACCAAAGCTCCCACCAGGACAAGAGGAATCTTTAATCACCTTCCCAACAGTCAAGTCCTGCATTGTATCCCTGGTTTTGCCATGGCCGCTTCAAGCAGCCAAGCTGCTGGGGCAAGCTAATGAGAACAAGGGTGCCACACAATTTTGTCTGATTCAAAAACAACCAACCAACAAGGGAATAATTTGGCTTTACTGGGTTTTGAGCAGCCCTTCATAACCCTGGTGCCTTTTCCCAGGACTCTTTCAACTGAAGCCTTTAAAAGTTGCAGTTTCACCTCCCCAGGAAACCAACTCTCTTCCAGTGGTAGGTGCAGGTTGGCTACAAGTTTGTGGAGAAACCAAAATTGTAGGAAGGGAACTCGAAGGTCAGATTACAGGGGATTTTTATTTTGGTTTTGGTTTGTTTGGATTCTGTTACTTCTCCAGGGACTGATCCAAAGCCCTTGGAAATCCGACTGAAATGCCTGCTGTTCCTTTGGAAGCCTCAGAAACCTTTCTGACAATGTCGGCAGGTTTTGAGTCAGCTCCAGAATGTGTTTTCCAAATGATAGGAATTTTCCAAGTGACACCTTGATTTCTTCCCTGTACAAACAGACCTGCTTGTCACTTACACATCTTTACCTGTGTTCAACATACAGGTTTGGGTTTTTTTTTTTGCTCTCAGAAACAATATGCTGCTAGACACATTTCCTGGAGGGAAATGGACACCTACCTACACACAAAGCTATCCAGCTAATTTATACCTTGTTGAATTTATAATCTTGTCTATGCTTCTATGGACACTTTGTATGGGCTGCAGCTCAAATCCTAAAATAGTCAAGAATTTTTTCCTTTCCCATATAGTATTCTATTTACTTTGACTTTGAAAACAAAAAAAGCGTATAAATGCAATAATGCAGGTAGACTAGAAATACTAGATTGAAAATTTAAAGTAGTTTAGCTTGTCCCATTGTGACTGACAGTGTTGTACGACACCCAACGCTGTACCCTGACATTTTCCAGGCTTTCTCCGTAGCTGAATCTAGTATTAGCTTTGGAAACCCATTGTATGAGTGGTGGGTGGATGGGTCGGAATCGTGTGCTCTCTACACGCTGTATGTTACTCACATCACAAGCTGTATGGCCACTCCATATGCTGTGAAACTGTAAATGATTCCCAAATACACCTGTAACTCTTACCAGGATTGTGAGAAATAAACTATATATAGATATATATACACACACATAGAGCCATTGTATAATTCCTCCTGTGAGCATCTTCGTGTACGTGGGGGTGTGAGTGGAACTGGCTGTGCTTGCTCTGGAGGTTGCCCGGAGAAAACTGAGGATGCCCCGTTCCTGCAAATGTCCAAGGCCAGGTGGGATGGGGCTTGGAGCAACCTGGGATAGTGGAAGATGTCCATGGCAGGGTGTGAAATGGGATGAGCTTTAAGGCCCCTTCCAACCCAAACCATTCTGTGATTCCAGGCTTCTACGTCTGTGTTTCCTGAAGGCTCAGTGTTCTCTAGGATTAGTGATCCCACTGAGAACTACAAGAAAAGGCAGTTCCTACCCCAAATAAACTCCAGCCTACCTAGGGAAAGCAGGCAGAGGATGACTGTTGTTATTCACAGATAGGAACTATAATAGAATCATAGATTTACCCAGAGACACAAGGGAAACATTTCCAATCGGAGGGATTCCCCACCCCGCAGGCTCGTCTCCAGGCTTCACCCCCAGTTCTTCGCTGTGACCTTTCTCCTGCCAAATTTCTCCTGCTGATTTTCTGGTTTTGTTTCTAAGATGGCCTGGGAACACCTCCCAGACAAACCATCCCCTGAGGACTGGATGATGTCTGTGGGGTCCCTGGGCACAGATTTACTCCAGGCTCACAGGGGGAGGAAGATTTTGGCAGCACGTGTTGCTGCACAGGGTTGATGTTGAATTACACCAGCTCCAATCAGAAGATTGCAGAAGATTTCAGGCTTTTGGAATTTAATTTCTTAAGAACTGGTAAGAAAAATCCTGTAAGTTCCACAGGGTCAGGAAAAAGGGCATCCTTCAGCTGCAAAAGCATAATCATCTGAGGGTTTTGCCGCAGAAACACAGCTGGGGACTTGAGTTTTAGTTTGTCTTGACAGGAGCAGGAGATGAATTAAGTTCCTATTTTCTGAGTGGGAATGCTGGAGCTGAGAGGCTGGGATGGGTGGGGGCCTGACCCTCCCACTGGCTCCAGTCAGGGTGTGTGGAATTGCACATGCCTGGGGCAATGTAGGGACGATGGGAAGAGCTAATGGAGCCGTGGCTGGGACAGCACTGCCCTTGGTGTTTGTTTAAAAAGCACTGGATTCACAAGCAGGGAATAAGGACCATAAATGTGAGCTCTGTGCCATAAAGGCTTAGGCTGCTGGCGTGGCAATAAGTCGCAAAGTACCCCACACAACAGCAAAACTGAAGAGTGAAAGACATGCTTTTTTTTTTAACTTTTAAAAAAATAATTTTCTGGTATCTAAGATGGAGCAGAGAGGAAAATCCAGATTAACCAGCCGACAGATTCAGAACACGGTTCTGGAAAGAAAAGGAGACAGACAGATGATTGAAGAGACAGAAAGATGGCATAAGCTACATTTCCTTTAGGAAAACCAGGCTAGAAATAAAGCCCTTTCAAATAAACAAATAAAACCAATAGCAGAATTGTGCTGTCTTTATGTTATATCTACCATCTTATAACGGCATTGTATCTGTAACACACCAGCCGCCAGCAAGGGATAAACCTATTAAATTCACACAGGGATGAAAGACGCAAATCCAGAAATTGAACGCTGAGGTCTACCAAAGTAGGAAAATAAAGAAACAATGACGGTTGCCGATAGGATGTGGCACTAGATGAATCTGAGGAATTTTAAAAGACATAAGGGCTTTTAAAGGGCACGGCGGCGGCGGCGCCCACTCCGAGCTTCCCGCGCTTTTTCTCCACCCTCAGGATTCCGCGCGCTTTTCCCGCGCCCATCAGCGCTCCCCGCACTGCGCACGCGCGGCCTCGCGAGGCCCCGCCC